>PITA01004581.1:0-121684 GCA_004023965.1 Spilogale gracilis | reverse complement strand
AGTAGTTCTTTATAGATCTTGGATACCAGCCCTTTGTCTGTAGTGTCATTTGCAAATATCTTCTCCCATTCTGTGGGTTGCCTCTTTGTTTTGTTGACTGTTTCCTTTGCTGTACAGAAGCTTTTTATTTTGATGAAGTCCCAGAAGTTCATTTTCGCTTTTGTCTCCTTTGCCTTTGGAGACGTGTCTTGAAAGAAGCAACATTGGCTTCTTATGACCCTTGATAACTACATCAATCAAAGGCTGATTCTTGCGTCTTTCTCCTCTCCTTAGGGTTACCTTGAGCAATATCAGTAGGTATTTCTCAGGGTGCCAGGGCCTCTGGGGGGTTCTCTGGTGGGTCAGTTCCAAGGGCTCTCAGGGCACTAGTGGGACACCAAATGATTTTAGTTGGCACAGGCATGACATTTAGATAAGTTCACGGAGTTAACAGACATCTTCCTTCACCTTCTCTTTTAGTCCTGATTATGGCAAACAAATAGTCCCCATTGGTATTAAGATTATTTTACCACTTCTATAGCACTCCTTAATCTCTCTTTTCAGCAGAGAGAGCAAGTCTCAAGTCTCACAGGCAACTATATCTGCCAAGAGTTTAATAACATTTCTTTGCGTAGAGTACTGCTTTTTATAATTACCTTCTCTTGAAAGCAAATTATGTTTGGTTTTCAATGTATAGCTGTATTTTTCGATGTATTTTTTTTAAAGTGAAGCCAACTGAAATCATAAAGGTAAATGATAGAAATTTGGAAAACACTGGACTCAACAACTGATAATCAATCAAGTCATGCTTTTAATTAGATTGACTGTCTTTGGAAAATTCTAGTTAGGACAAATCTTTTAACCAACAATAGAAATTTCTATTAAGCATTACTGAAAAAATGTGAGAGATGCCTTTAACATGAGTTAGTTAGTTAGGATGTTTTCAGATGCTTGTAATAGAAAACACAACTAAAAGTTACCTTAAACAATAAGGACTATCTGCTGGTAATCCCAGAGCAGATTCAGTCTGTGACTTGGTGACATCATCAAAGACCCAGGCTCTACCGTACTTTCCTCTGCCATTCTTAACATGTCAGTGTTATTTTCAGATTTACTCCCTTATGATCTCCAGATAGCTTCCATGACACCTACCCCCTCATCCGACAATGACCAGATTCAGAAAAGTGTCTTCTGGCCCTTTCAAGTGCAAAGGAAACTTACCCCAAAATTTCCCCTATTTGCTTTCACATTTCATAAGGTCCCATCCTGTATCTAAAGAAAACATTGCCAAGAAAAAGAAATTACCAGGATTGCCTTAGCCTAACCCCCATTTGCCCACCAGAGGGACTAATGAAGATACCAGGTCCAATACCAGAACAATATTGGAGTTCTCTTGGCAGCACATATGAAGGGAATGGGTGTTGGGCACCAATTCACATTGTTTGCCATGAGCTTGCATTAACACAAGATTTTAACAACTCTGGGAGGTGCAAAAAGGCTAAAAATTAACATTGGAGAAAAATCTTATTTCAGCATCACAAAGAAGTAATAGAAACCTGGGCCATCAAAATACACACAGAAGATGGTAGTTTGGAAAGTAGAAGAAGGTAGTGTTTTTTCAAGGTCCAGATAGAATGAACTCTCTAGAAAATATTAATCTCAGCGATTTAAAAAACATGAATTGGCTGATAATCCTCACCCTTCAGATCTTATGAACAGAAAAAAGATATTCAAGGACAATCCCATAGCAGTTTAAAAAAAGGTGGTTGTTGTTTTATTCTTAAAATTTTGATCTTTTTTTAAAAGATGTATAATAGGTCAATATGGGAAAAAATAAGAAGATTACTGGATTTCATTTGACACTTCCATTTTTTTAAAAAAAAATTCACTTACACGTGGACTATGTCAATAGGCATCCTTATCTTACCTGTGTGTGGAACTCGTAAATGTTTTAATCTGCCCTGACGGGTAACTTTAGTGACAGTAAATGAAATAGGATATAAACTTCCAACTCACCTCTTCCAGGTTGTTTGTGTTGTAAATGTTTCCAAACCATTAGACAACTATCAAGATATTGGTATAGCACCTAAGGGATGTCAAGTTCCTTGTGTTTTCTCTGATTCAATAATTTCACAATACAGAAATTTTTTCCAATTTTAAAGATGTAGAATTGACAACCAAGGAAATGGAGTCATCTTCTGGAGTTTACAAAGTTAGTAAATAGTAGAACAAAGATTTGAACTTGGGCCTTTCTGTCCTGCCTCTTGACAGCCTGTGCAGCCAAATACCAAAGGACAAAATCAAGAGGTTATAAAATGGGATTGAAAGAACAGGTTAAGAGGTGTAGAGAAATAGAAAACCAAAAGTCAAAGACAAATCTAGGTAACAAATAGATATTTAACACCTACTGTGTCCCAAGCATGGAATAGAGACTGGAAAACCTGTCTAGAGGTGGTGGGGGAAGGAAAGGATGTCAAGAATCCATAGTGACTCCAAGATACTTTGAGATCTCAAGGGAGGGGCTTTTTATATGTTCCTTGGTGTGGAGCCAGAACAGGGAGTAGGTGTGGCTGGGATGTGGGGATAAACAGGCACACCTCGGGAACAAGGAATGTACTTTACAGGGTGGGGTTGGGGGAAACTACTTTATGATGAAGTTGCCTTTTCACCGCTAGGTAAGATTTCCCTTACTTTACGCTTCTATGGATCTGGGGGCAAAGTCTAGATTCTAACTCTTAAATCAACTGACACTTTTTCTCCTCGATCACAGCCCAAATATTCGCATATTTTATATACTGGTTGAAGTTATTTTTATCATAAATTTTAATAACCACAATTTATCAGTAATTACTAAAGCTATGACAGTGTTACTATATTTGAGATCCCTCTGGAAAAATGATTTTTGCATTTCTTCTGTTCATATAACAAAAAGTGGGGCTACTGTAGCCTGAGATGTCATCTGGGTGTCAATGTTATCTAGCTATCTGTCACTTAAAGAGACTAAATCTTCTTATTACAGTTGTTGGTCCAAATAATACCAAGAAGTTTCAGCTGGGGCGCCTGGGTGGCTCAGTGGTTAAGCGACTGCTTTCGGCTCAGGTCATGATCCCGGAGACCCGGGATTGAGCCCCGCATCGGGCTCCCTGCTCGGCAGGAAGCCTGCTTCTCCCTCCCTCACTCCCCCTGCTTGTCTTCCCTCTCTGGCTGTGTTTCTCTCTGTCAAATAAATAAAATCTTAAAAAAAAAAAAAAAGAAGTTTCAGTTATATGACTCATCTGTAGAAAAGAAAGCAATTTCTTTAAGTGTATCAATTTCAACCTGCCAATCTTCACAATGGCCTGCATATTTGTAATTAGCCCTTTTCATACTTATCAGTGTTACCAAGAAGACTTGGCAGATGTCTGTATTTATCCATACCTAAGGAAAAACAATTTTGGTGATAGGACATATTTTCAACGTGGGTTTACCAAGAGTCCATTTAATTTTAACCCAAAGCTGGATACACCCTGAAAAGCAAGTTGGGAAAATCCCAGGAGTCCAAACCATGCAACAGAATTTCCAGAGACAGAAACCAATGCTGTACCCCTCCCCCCACATCTTTCTCGGAGAGTACAAAAAATGTCATCTACTCCACATGTTATTGGCCAAAGGTCAAAAGGCTCTCTGATCAGTCTAATCCTACTGATGCCTGGAGAGTATACATAAATTCACTTTACTAAATATCACTTATTAAGTATCCCATTTCTCAAAAAAGCATTAAACTCATGTTTCTAAATAAATTTTTCAGTATTTAAACATACTTTGGAATTAGCATGCAAAAGTTACTGGTGATAGATTGTATTGTTTCTTATACAAAGATGATAATGAAGATTGTCAGCCTGACCAAAAGCTCTGAGCCCGGAGTCAGAAAGAGTCTTGGGGTCAAGTTCTGGCTCAACCATTGATTCCCCATTACCGTGGGCAAGTTACAAAACCTCCCTAGATCTGTTCATCTAAAACATAAAGATAATAAATTTTATTTTAACAACTTGTTGGTTTTCCTCCAATGAGATGGTACAAACCGGTAGTTATAATAGTGCATGACTCTCAAGGAACTATAAAGAAACAGTCACAATTTTCAAAAGCAATAGGCTCTGTCAAGTGGCAGAAAGGAAATGCATTTTAAGATACAGAGTGATTATTTGACTATGGAGAGAAAAATTGAAGATTGGGGTATTTTTAAAATTCCATGAAAAACATAGAGCAAGCACTCTCTAAATACCAAATGGTCTCCACGTCTTAATCTGCAGCTTTGACCTCTACTCCGGGTGGTAGACTCTGATATCCAGCTCCCCACAGGAACTTCAAAACTATTGTTATTTCTTAACTTAGCAGAGGGTACCCATAATTTACTCAGTCACAAAATTCAGAAACCTGGCCATCATCCTAAAATCCTCCCTCTCTCATGTTCCGCCCCAAACATCTAGATCAAGGTCAACAGATCTGTGGTTCTTGAACTTGGCAGAGCTTCAAAACTAGTGTGTTTTGTAAAAAAACCAAGCCTACTCCAAAGATTCTGATTGAGAAGGGGTGAGGTATGCCGTGGGAACCTGCACCCAAGAATAAATAAACAGGGGTGCCTGGCTGGCTCAAACAGTACAGCATATGACTCGGGATGTCAGGGTTGTGAGTTCAAGGCCCACAACAGGAGTAGTTTACTTGAGTGAATGAATGGATGGATCGGTGGATAAATAGAGAATCTGATGCTCATTGAGATTTAGGAGCCACTATTATAGTGCACCTGCTCACCAGATCTTTATATCTGAACCTTCTTCACATCCCTACTGCAGCCCTCTTACTTCAGACCCTCATGTCTCTCTTGAATATGAAATTAGCTCATTGGTGATCACCCTGCATCCCGTACTCCTAGCCCCTGACACATTTCATCTACCTTCTCAGTGCTACCAGATTTATGTATCCGAACCTAAGCTTTAGAGAAGAACAGATCTAAATTCAAATCCTTGCATTACTAATTAACAGGCCTATAACCGTGAGCAAGTAATTCATCTCTCTAAGACTCAGTTTTCTCATCAGGAAATTGAGGATGATACCAATACCTATTAAATGAGCTTTGGATACGATAACATATGTAAAGCTCTTAGTACAGGCATTCCGTAGATCTGTTAGAATTATCATTCTTGTCATCGTTATCAAGACAGAAATCTAATCATCTAATTCCTGTTTTGTGTCCTCCTCCTGCTTCCAGTCTCTTTTTCAGTAGGCAAATCCCACAGTTAGAATTTTTTGATTCCAACTGCCTTTCTCCAGCCTGGACTTCTAATTATGATCAGTCATGAGGCATCCTACAATACTGCATGTCTTTCCAGGTTTCTTCCCATGGCTCACAAGTGAGGGCTACCCAGATGACATGGTTCAGTCAAATGGGAATATTTAGTCTGTGTGATTTGGGTCTTCCCCTGATCAGGTCTGACTCATCCAACTACCAACTAACCAGAGTAAAGGGTCCTGACTCTAAGTGAAGTTAATGAGCTCAATCTTCTGTATTTTTTTAAGGTTTTATTTATTTATTTGACAGAGAGAGACACAACAAGGGAAGGAACACAAGCAAGGGGAGTGGGAGAGGGAGAAGCAGGCTTCCCAATGTGGGGCTCGATTCCAGGACCCTGGGATCATGACCTGAGCCGAAGGCAGATGCTTAATGACTGAGCCACTCAGGTGCCCCAATCGTCTATATGTTTTGTATAGCACCCAATCTACCATAAAAATATGGTAGGCATAATTATATATGCCTCTCAAAACATAAGGTTCTGAGAGATTCTTGCCTTAGCTAATCCCTAAAGTTTAAGCTCAGGTTGAAGTAAAGAATGTAGAAGCTCAGGTAAGTTCGGGTAAAGGGAGGTGTCCTTTTCAGGGGGTGAGTGAGTCTGGTGGTCAGACAAGCAAGAATGCCATTATTCTTTATCAAGGGTGAAAAACCTTGATTTCAGAAAGACACATTGTGGTTGAAGCAGTACCCCACAAGTGGCTGGGGTATGTGAAGGGCAAGAGGGAGGCAGAGTGAAGCCCTTGAGACGAGAGATTAGTAGAGCACACACAACGGTCATGATGATGGTAGATGACTTTCACTGAGTAACCACTGTGGGTTGGGCACTATGTTAATTCTTTTACAAACATTTTCTCTGTCACAACAACTGTAGGAGAGGTTGAGTGCCAAATGAGAAAACTGAGTCTCAGAGGAGGAGTTATGAGACCTGTCCAAGATCACACAGTTAATAAAAGAGCCCACGCCACCTCCCACAGGAGCCCAGTCATAAAAACACTTGAATGAGACAATTCAGCTCACTGAGCACAGGCATGTCCCAGGGGCTCTTGTGAATCAATTTGCATACTGTGCTCAGAAGAGCAATTAGGGCCTGTTTCTTTAATCTCTAGAATTCTCCCACCCCCCACCCCGCTTTTTTTATTTCAGGTTTTAATTTAAATTCTAGTTAGTTAACATATATGGTAAAATTGATTTCAGGTATACAGTTCAGTGATTCATCGCTGAAATATAACACCCAGTGCTCATCACAACAAGTAGCCTTCTTAATCCCCATCACCCGTTTAGCCCATCCCCCAATCACCCTTCTCCATCAACCCTCAGTTTGTTCCCTTATAGTTAAGAGTCTCTTATGGTTTGCTCCTCTCTCTCTCCCTCCCTCCCTCCCATGTTCATTTGTTCTGTTTCTTAAATTCCACATGTGAGTTTGCAGACAGAGTTGAACCTGAGGGTTGCAGAGACTAGAGCAGAGAATGACTTGGGTGTCTCTGGCCCCAAATGGAAGTTAGCAAAATCATTGCAGACACTGGCTTAGACAACACGGTCCTCTGAAAGCACGCAAGAGTTCACTCATAAATCCACTAGACTCTACGCATCACATAAAAGTAAATAGTTTCCCTGAGAATCAATTCTGGAAAATTAATCCAAAATGTTCAGACATAGCCTCATTTGTTATAATCCAGAAGGAGAAGGGGAAGGGGAAAGGGAAGGGGAAAAGGGAAGGGGGAGGAAGGAAAGAAGGAAGGAAGGAAGGAAGGAAGGAAGGAAGGAAGGAAGGAAGGAAGGAAGGGAGGGAGGAAAGAGGGAGGGAGAGAGGGGGAAAAAGCCCACCAGCACAGGGATGAATAAGTAATTTGGGGCATAAACCTACGAAACAGCCATTAAGACTTACATAACAAAATGTGCAGGACAGCTCTGAAACTGACAGATGGTGTAAACTAAAGTTTTAAAAAGGAGTCAACACTGTATCTACCATATGGATATAATTACTTTTTTGTCCTAAGTGTAGGAAACAAAATAACAACAAAAAGAATGCATCACGGTCAGAAGGGGGGGTTGACCCTAGGCTGTGGGAGTAGAGGTTATACTTTGTTTTACTGCTTGTTGGCATTTTATATTTTTAAGGAGCTTAATTCTCACACACACATAAAAATTATTTAAAAATAAATATAAAAAGACTTTCCAGAACTCCTGAAAAGTCCTAGAGCATTTTTGGAATTATTTCTGAGTCTGGCTCAGCCCACACTCTTATTTTCATCATCATGCAGGCATGATCCTGTGACCCAACAGCCTGGTGGCCGGCAGTAATCAGAGTGACGAAGTAACTTCCTTGAAGTTTTGAGAGTTTTGCCATTTTCTCCTGTACCGTATAAAGAGCCCTCAACAGGTTTTTGGCTTCATAAGTGATCAGCACTTCAGTCTTCCTCCCGGCGGCCCGTTTTCACAGTGATGTGGTGAAACACAGGACCACACAAGAAAGGACTGGTTTCAATTGTGAAACATTCCCTGTTGTGTTTGGTTTTGTCTCCTCCCTGATGGGCTCCTCTAGAACTCATCGGTAAAATTGCTGTTCCTGCAGGATTCCCAACCCACATAGTGCCCCCACACCGGCTTCCACCGCGCATATTCTGAACAGAAGTAGCTGGATCCCAAGCCTGTGTCACACCGATACCTCAGAATCCCCACCGAGAGGAAAGAGTGCCAGGCTCATCAGAGCCAACACAAAAATATCAAGGGACTCTTGTTACCGTGTTCCAGTGGCTGGTACATACTTCTCCTGTTCTGTTCTAAAATATCTTGGCAGCCATTTCACTCCAGGGATCCAGAGAAGGGAAAGTCTGTTCTTGCATCATGACCAACAGCTTGGGGAAAGCCCAGTCCCTTCACACATAAACAGGGCTGGCCGCATTTGATTGCACAAAGCCTGACAAAATGGGACGCCCTCACATCTCCTGCCTTCCGTGGCTATTCACTCAGCGCTGCCTTGGAGACTCGGTGGAGAGCATAGAAGGCTCCAAAAGTGCCCCTTTCAGACCTGTAAGTGTGAGACACACCTGGTTTTTCCCGACTTCTGTTGGCCGTTTTGGTGAACAGACAGTCAAATTCATTTCTGTAAAGCAATGCTGCTCTATATGAGGATACCAAAACCACATTAAAAGTATCAACTGAGGGCTATCTGGATTACTAGAAAAACACTCTGACAAACACGATCTTCAAAAAAGTTTGCCAACTGCAGGATGAAGCCAGATGAACCCAAGAAGGTTAAGAAAAAAAAAAGCTGTAACAGTGGAGGAGGGACAGGGGCATCTAGGGGAATATAGATCTAAGAATGATAAAGGAATTAAGAGAAGACTAAAACAAAACAAAACAAAAAACCTGGAGCAAATTTTTATTCTGGAAAAAAAAAAAAACCAACAAAACTCAACTTTCTCAATTTTGCCTCACTTTGGGTCTGCTTTCTCCACAGCCTCTCCAACACTTGTTGTTTCCTGTCCTATTAATTGTGGCCATTCTGACTGGTATAAGGTGGTGGTATCTCAGTGTGGTTTTGATTTGAATTTCCCTGATAGCTAGTGATGTTGAACATTTTTTCATGTGTCTGTTAGCCATTTGTATATCTTCTATGGAGAAGTGTCCATTCATGTCTCTTGCCCATTTTTTGATGTGTTCATCTTTTTGGGTGTTGAGTTTGAGTAGTTCTTTATAGATCTTGGATACTAGCCCTTTGTCTGCAGTGTCATTTGCAAATATCTTCTCCCATTCTGTAGGTTGCCTCTTTGTTTTGTTGACTGTTTCCTTTGCTGTGCAGAAGCTTTTTATTGTGATGAAGTCCCAAAAGTTCATTTTCACTTTTGTCTTCTTTGCCTTTGGAGACGTGTCTTGAAAGAAGTTGCTGTAGCCGATGTCAAAGAGGCTACTGCCTATGTTCTCTTCCAGGATTTTGATGGATTCCTGCCTCACGTTGAGGTCTTTCATCCATTTCGAGTTTGCCTTTGTGTGTGATGTAAGAGAATGGTCTAGCATCATTCTTCTATACATAGCTGTCCAATTTTCCCAGCACCATTTATTGAAGAGACTGTATTTTTTTCACTGGATATTTTTTCCTGCTTTGGCGCATCTAGAGATATAAATAGTACTAGGGGCCCCCAAACCTTCCAACAGTACTAAATTCACTTTTCCACAAATTGCTTTCATCACCTAGAACACGAACCACCACACCCTCTCTTAGCCATCCTCTCTCTTCCAACCTTAATGAAATTAAACAATCTCCAGTATTCATGTTTTGCATTGGTTTCTTTTTAATTTTAATGAAATGAATCAGAACTGAGGAAGATAAAATTAAAATATGAAACAAAACCAATCGGAAAAATATTTTCCAGGGGCGCCTGGGAGGCTCAGTCAACTAAGAATCTGCCTTCAGCTCAGGTCATGATCCTGGAGTCCCAAGACCAAGTGCCACGTCTAGCTGCCTGCTCATGGGGGAGTCTACTTCTCCCTCTCCCTCTGACCCTCCCCACTTGTGTTCTCTCTCTCCCTTGATCACTCTTTTTTAAATAAATAAATTAATTTTAAAAAAATATTACCCAGAGATGGACAACTGCTTGGTGTTAATTGCCGCGGCCTCCTTGGGAAGGCCTTCATGATTATGGCCTGCCTTAGCTCTCACGGGGAAGCCAAACAAACTCAGTAAAATTTAACACCATTTATCAAGACTTCATTTTATCAGTGAGGAAACCCAAAAGAAGAGTATACATGCCTCCTCTTTCCTTAAGGAGTTGACAATTTCAAAATTCTAAAAAGCTCCCAGAGAGCTATTTTACAGTGAGAAAATGTATATTCATCTGATAATGAAGAAAATGTGGAAGGAGGATTGGTTGTTTAAAAAAAAACCAAAATACTTTCAGATACCCTAAGAATTTGTTATTCAAAATTTAATCCCTGGGAACTTGTTAAAAATGTAAAATCTTGGACACTACTGCAGATCTACTGAATCAGAATTTGCATTTTAACAAGATGTATAGTACAGAAGTGTGTTCATTAAAGTTTGAGAGGTACTTACCTAAGACTCTTTAACCCCCTTACACCCCCTGTTCAAACTGTATACAATATGGCTTAAAATATTGGAGGGGGTTAAAAAAAAAGTCTAACTGCCCCAAATAGTAGAGGCTAGATCAACATTTTTTTTATCTAAAAAAAAAAGTGAGGCATTTCAAAAACTACAACCAAATTAAACAAGTACAGGAAGAGGGAAAATGGGGGTTTCAGCTACTGATGATTTTGATATGAGTCAAGTGACTGTGGCTACAAAAAAAATCGAAAAGCAAGCAAATACAAAAGCTAGAGACTACATGAATAGGACGGTATCTAGATCAGGGAGATGACTGCGCTACTCGGCCTCACACTGACCATTAAGTACAGTAATCTTAGTCTTATCTTTAAATACATTCGGTTTAAGCCACCATAATTAAGGATACAGACAAACAAGAGCATGTTCAGGAAAGAGGGTCCAGGACAGTGAAATTTAAATGATGACCTGGAGTGGGGGAGGGGGTCAATTTTGGGGGAGGAATTAGAGCTATTAAATCCAGTTACAAAAAGATTTGGTGAAAAAAGCTTAGAAATAGAAAGGAATGTCATGTGGGAAGCACACACTTGGTCTGTGACAAGCATTTGAGAACCATTGGTGAAGGTATTTGAGGACCATTCAAACCCCATACACCCATTACTTATGGGCCGCAATGAATCTTCGAAGCATCTTCTGCAAAAACCAACAAGGTAGAGGAGCAGGTACTATTCTTGAATTATGGGAGAGGAAAACCTGATCAATGATGGATTGTGATCTGGAATGAGGTTTTCTGAGCTTTTATCGACCAGTTTCCTATGAAATTCCTACTTGGGTAATCATTTCAGAAGAAAGAGGGCTAAAAGTGACCCACCAAATTCTTGTTATTGTTGTTCTTCTATCCTATGATCCAATACACTTGTCACTTAGCCTCATGTGATATTGTGCACCTGAAAAAAACATGGCTAGTGGAACTGATGAAATAAAATTTCATTTTCATCTAACTTGTTAATTGAAATAATAAATATAATTATATACACTGACATTGAATTTGGTTATTGGAAACTTTAAGCATGTTTGAAACATTTGGGATATATGAAACTACTTTTCCAACTGCATATATTATAAAATCTAAATATTATTTCCAGTGACATTTAAACATCTTAATTAACACATGCTGCAAGTGGAAAACATGACCCAGATAGAAAATATTTACATGAAAAAAATGAAAAATATTTCAGTGTTTTGTATATTAATTACACATTAAAATATTTTAGAAATGAGTTAAAATATATCATTAAAATTAATTTCTTGTCAATTTTTATTTTTGTAGTATGTCTATTAAAAATAGTAAATGTGGCTCACTTTATATTTCTATTAGACATTCCTGTTCTATGTTATTCTGAAAGAGCATATTATTTTTGCTTGTTCGTGTTCAAAAAGAACTCAAGCCTCTCCAGGCTGAGGCTAAGTCCTTGAGTTTTCTATCAGGCGTGTGCAATTTAAGAATGAAAGACAAAACCACAAGAAGAGCAAGAGTTCCAGGACTGCTCCCTCCCCCAGACCCCTCCAAGGATTGCAGAGGTTTAAGTAGAGCCTCTTTCTCAATGAATCTTGGAACACTGAAAAAATAAAATAATGTAATAAGAAAGGAAGAAAGAAAGAAAGAAAGAAAGAAAGAAAGAAAGAAAGAAAGAAAGAAAGAAAGAAAGAAAGAAAAAGACAGTTTCCAAGACACTCCCAAACAATGAAACGTGACATTTCTGGAATGTATTAAATACAAGAAGGAATTGCTTCCCCTCATCAGCACTAACTTCAGGCTGGTCCCTCAGGCGGCTGCCCTATTTTGCTGTTGCCCTATCTGTCCTTGAGGCGGACCGGTCATGGAGAATACTACTCTGTTCCTTCTGTCCTTCACAGGGGAAAGCAGTGAATACCAAGATGCATACACCTGAAAGCCTGCGTCAGGAATGAAATTACAGCCTGGTCCCTTCCTCCCTCCTCCAAATTAACCAAAAGCTCAAAACTTGGGGTTGCGATTTAAGAAATGGGAGTAGAATGCATCATTCTTTCCTCTTCTCTACCCGGCTAGCTTCTACTCCTAATTAAGGCTTCCTTCTTTCAGGTAATACCTTCAGGAATCCCAACAGTTAATTCACGGTGACCTTTTCTCTACTTCAGTCACTCCCTGTGCCTGCCTTCTTTCCTATTCCTCACCACCCTCTAGGTTAAACGCCCCCTAGCACCTCCTGAGGTGTGTTCCCCCATCATTGCCAACATGCAAGCAAAGGCCAATATGCAAAAGGCATCCTGATTCTTGAGTCTAACTAGTTTGTGGGCCTGGGAATAAAGAAGGAGCTAGCCGAGAGTCTTATAGTGCTTCCCTCACCTCAACTATTCTCACATCACCTTCATGTTTGCTGCCACATCTGAGATCCTCCAGAACTTTTTAAATATTTGTCCTTAAATCAACTCACACTTTTTTTTTTAAGATTTTATTTATTTGACAGAAAGAAACACAGCCAGAGAGGGAACACAAGCAGGGGGAGTGAAAGAGGGAGAAGCAGGCTTACTGCTGAGCAAGGAGCCCCATGTGGGGCTCAACCTCAGGACTCCAGGATCATGACCTGAGCTGAAGGCAGAGGCTTAACCACTGAGCCACCCAGGCGCCCTCAACTCACACTTTTAATTTAAATAAATGCATGTAAAGAAAAATAGAAGAAATTAAAGAAACTTTACAACACAGCTATAAGTGGAGAACTAATGTTTGTCATATGCGTTAAATATATACAACAATCAAAATAAAATATTCATCCATATAGCACCTAAAATCCTTTCTTTTGGGGCACCTGGGTGGCTCAGTCATTAAGTGTCTGCCTTTGGCTCAGGCCATGATCCCGGGGTTCTGAGACTGAGCCCTGAATTGGGCTCCCAGCTCAGTGGGGAGCCTGCTTCTCCTTCTCCCACTCACCCTGCTTGTGTTTCCTCTCTTTCTCTGTCTCTCTCTCTGTCAAATAAATAAAATATTTAAACATATATATTCCCCTCTTTTTGCCACCAACAGTGTGCCCATGAGATGAAGGAACAATGTTCTAGAACGTCAGGGGCAGACCAGATAAAAGTCTAAAATGTGGACATGAGGGACACCTGGGTGGCTCAGTGTATTAAGCATCTGTCTTTGGCTCAGGTCATGATCCCAGCATCCTGGGATCAAACCACACATCAGGCTCCCTGCTCAGTGGGGAGCCTGCTTCTCCCTCTCCCTCTGTCTGCTGCTCTCCCTGCTTGTGTTCTCTCTCTCACCCTCTACTCTGACAAGCAAATAAATAGAATCTTTAAAAATAAAATAGGGCACCTGAGTGGCTCAGTGGGTTAAAGCCTCTGCCTTCATCTTAGGTCATGATCTCAGGGTCCTGGCATGGAGGCCCACATCGGGCTCTCTGCTCGGGAGGGAGCGTGTTTCCTCCACTTTCTCCGCCTGCCTCTCTGCCTACTTGTGATCTCTCTCTCTGTGTCAAATAAATAAATAAAATCTTTAAAAAAAATTTTTTTTAATAAAATAAAATGTGGGCATGAGCCTATGAAAATTGCATGGCAAATCAATCCATATGGTTTAGGAAACCAGATAAAGTTTCTTTAGGACAAAGACTTTCCCTGAACCACGGTCCACAGGCCAATCCTCTCTCCACACTCAGAGCTGAGGAGCGGGTAGGGAGTAGGGACGGACCAGAAATTCGATTAAGTCCAAGAAAAACAAAACAATCCCCAAAAGTCTTTCCCCACCCCCACTTCATTCTCAGCTTCCAGCTTCTAACAATGGCATCTGAATGAGCAAGCACATTGAGAGTCTTGGGATGGATGAAGACTTCAAAGGGGAGACAAAAAGAAACAAGTACATGAAGTCTGAAGTTTTCTTGGGGTGTGCTGTGTATTCCAATGTGACCAGATGGGTCTCTCAGTGTTTCTCCTCCACCCCGACTCCTTCATCAAAGACTGTATTTGGCGATTGTTTCAAAACCCCTTTTAAGCCCAGTTCTGCAGATAAAATAAATTCAGCTTGGCTTTTTCTTCTAAGTCCTCTTTCTTACTTGGGGCTACTATTTTTACCAGTACAGTACAGTTGCTCTTTGGCCATGCCTATAAGATGAAACAAAGCTTCTCCTTTTGGAAATAGGATCTTAAAATTCTAAAACTTACAATTTTATTAAAATCCCCTAGGTATGTGTAATGACTTTAGATCTAGACTACATTGAAGGTTTACACACATCACCTTATTTCAATCAACTCTCAAGTTGAAACAGAAAGAACAGGTTTTTTAAAAAAAAAAGTAAAGTAAATGAGCATAGATTTTATATGATATATCCATAGAGATTTAAGCAATCAGGATGGTCAAGATGGAAGAAAGAAAGTTTCTGGTAACGAGATGAGTAAGCAACAAGCAGTTTCCTTTATACCAAATAAAACTAAGGGTGGTGCAAAGAGGTTATTTTAGCGGTAGATTTCCACGAACTGTCAATCACTCTCAGTTAACAGAAAATTACACCCAATATATTCTTAGAAATTTCTGAGTTGTCTCCTCACTACATAGTGCTAGGGAGGTAATGTTCCTCTTTGAGGTGGTGTATATTCAATTCACGTGGCTTGATCTGAAATGCGAGGGGATTTTTGCATATTTTCCTAGCCTAGATGCACAAACACTATTAGTAATATTTAGCAGAAGAAAGTAAATGTTTGAGACATGTTCTAGATAATCTCTTTGAATAGTGAAAATATTGCCCTAAAAAAATAGCTCTTTAGAAAGAAGCAATTATTTTCTTGGTAAGAAAAAAAAATACTGAAAATAGTTATCTATTTTCTATGGCACAGTGGTTCTCTTCTAGTTCTTTTGCCTGAAACATCTGACAAATATTTCTTTTCTAGGACCCTTAAAAAGTATGAAGACAGTATGAAGTATTAGTTAGCTCCACAGAAATTAATGAACAGAGAAAATAATATTTTAATAAGGGGCAGAGGCCACATGGATAAAAACAATGTGGACTATGGGGAAAAAAAGGAATGGTCTATAATCATATTAATTTTTAAGGAATTGTACTATATTAACATGAACTTTCACATTTGTGTTTTCTATCACAAAGACCTTCAGGTTCATTATCTCCTTTCAGTTTCTATAAAATAAGATTGCAGTATTGTGCTCAACTTAGCTATGAAGATATAGTAGTCTAGAGAGGTTAAATAGTACTAACAAAGTTAACAAAGCAAAGTAATAAGTTAACCTGGAACAAACTGGGACTTTTATCCTCTTGTCAAATGAAATGATCAAACTATGGTACGTCTTCATTCTGTACGTTGACCTTATAAAAGGTAGACTATCTTGTGCTTCTGTCCTTTTTCTTCTTTGGAACCTAATACATCACTTGACCACAATTCAAATAAAACCTTATGAATACTATGTTGTCTAATAATATTTACTTCATTGATGCTGTAAATAATCACTGTGTTGGGCAATCCCATGAGAAAGATATCATGACTCCCATTCTACTGATGACAAAATTAAGGCTTAAAGAACTTATGTCACGTTTGCAGGGTCACACAGGCCAAAATGGTGATGGAGGAGACAGGATCTGGCACTAGCAAACTGCAGGGTCCACATCTTTGCACCTTCAGGGTCACTTTCCAGCCAATAGAATGGTTCACGGACAGGCTAAGAAACTGACCTAACTTGTCTTCATCCAAGCTAGAAAATTACTTTGGTGAATCACACTAGTTGTTATATTACAAAAAAATTACCCAAAAGAGTTCATCAAGCAATTAAATTCTTAAAATATCATACGAAGAAAAATGTTAGCAAGTTGTTCCTAAACTTGAAGGCAACCACTCCGAAAGGACCCATAGGTAACCGTGGTGACAACTGTGCCGCCGATCTTATGAAGACTTATGATTCAGAACCAATTCTATTTGGGCAGAAATGTGTTTTTGTACATGTATCTGGGTCCCAATCTGCCTGCATTTCTCAGGACTCTGCTCTATGCCTCCCTCTGACTGCTGGACACTATTGCCTCACTTCTCCTATGCACAGTGACAGCCTAGCCCTCTCTCTAGCCCTACCCTCATTTCAGATCACATGTTCTCCGGATTAGAAGGCATTGCTACAGTGACACTCCAGACAAAGGGCTGGTATCCAAGATCTATAAAGAACTACTCAAACTCAACATCCAAAAAGAAGATGAACACATCAAAAAATGGGCAAGAGACATGAAGAGGCACTTCTCCATAGAAAATATACAAATGGCTAACAGACACATGAAGAAATGTTCAGCATCACTAGCTACCAGGGAAATTCAAATCAAAACCACACTGAGATACCACCTTACACCAGTCAGAATGGCCAAAATTAACAGTACAGGAAACAAGTGTTGGAGAGGCTGCAGAGAAAGGGGAACCTTCTTACACTGTTGGTAAGAATGCAAGTTGGTGCAGCCACTTTGGAAAACAATGTGGATATTCCTTAAAAAACTAAAAATAGAGCTACCCTATGACCCTGCAATTGCACTACTGGGTATTTGCCCCAAAAATACAGATGTAGTGAAAAGAAGGGCCATATGTACCCCAATGTTCATAGCAGCAATGGCCACAATTGCCAAACTGTGGAAAGAGCCAAGATGCCCTTCAAGAGATGAATGGATAAAGAAGATGTGGTACATACATACAATGGAATATTATGCCTCTGTCAGAAAGAATGAATATCCAACTTTTGTATCAACTTGGACTGGATTGGAAGAGATTATGCTAAGTGAAATAAGCCAAGTAGAAAAAGTCAAGTATCACATAGTTTCACTTACTTGTGAAGTGAGGTAAGGGGTAATATAGAGGACAGTAGGAGAAGGAAAGGAAATGGGAAGTAGGGTAATTCAGGGAGGGAAACGAAATATGAGAGACTTTGGACTCAGAAACAAACTGAGGGTCTTGGAGGGAAGGGTATGGGGGGATGGGAGAGCCTGGTGGTGGTTACTGAGGATACGTATTGCATGGAGCACTGGGTGTGGGGCATAAACAATCAATCTCGGAATACTGAAAAAATAAAATACTATATATATCAAAGAAAAAGAAGGCATTGCTACAAACATTAACAAATTGAATCTGTGAATACAAAAATAAGTAATACTGACTAGAAATAACTATTTGCTTTTGCAGCACCTGACCCATAATCAGTGTTCAGGAAATACTTGTAGCATTGAGCCCAATAATATAAAAAACAATTTGAAGGGAAGATTTCCCCTGGATATGTAGGAATATGTAAGATCCACAATGGATAACTGAGAATTGAGTGTACTTTTTCTGCAAATCATAGAAATGGAAGAGGAATTAGAGATAATCACATTCCATGAACAACTCAGGCCCAGAGAGATAAACCCAAGGTGACAATGATAATTAGTGGTGAGTGGGCCCAGACTCAATAATGCCAGATTATTGGTTGAATGCTCTTTCTATAATATTATAACTCAGAAATATCATTTTTAAACTCAGCTCAGTCACAATCTCAAATAGGTGATTCCTCCAGAACAGATTTCTAGACACATGTAAATTGAGGCCTTCGTGTACAGATGCATTTACAATACTGGATATTCCTAAACCTGGTCTCTGGCCAAGAGACATGAGTTTTATTTATTTATTTGTTTGTTCATTCATTCATTCATTCATTCATTCATTCATTCTACAGAAAGAGGCACAGCTAGAGAGGGAATAAGAACAGGGGGAGCAGGAGACGGGGAAACAGGCTTCCCACCCTGCAGAGAGCCCAATGCAGGGCTCAATCCCAGGACTCCAGGATCATGACCTGAGCCAAAGGCAGATGCTTAACAACTGAGCCACCCAGGTGCCCCAAGAGACCTGAGTTTTAGTCTCAGTTTTTAACTAACCACTTGATAGTGAGTCAATCTGGCATCCATGTACTCCCTTGTCACGTGTCACTCTGGCTTTGTATACACTCTTCCCTCTGTCCTGGCTGCCTCTATTCTCCCTTGTCTCTCCAAAAAATGTCTACTCACTGAACGGAACATCATTTTCCTTAGGAAATCATCCCTGATTACAGCCCTCCCTTCAGGTGAAATTCACCACTTGACTGCACTTAAACCTTCTTACCCACCTCGACCGGCACATATGTCATATTGAATAGTGTTCCTTTGTGTCCACTGGTTCTTTCTCTGAAGATTATTGGCACTGGAAAGGCAGGAACTATGCCTTACTCGATGTTGCATCCTCAGGGCCAAATACAGTGCCTGAAACATAGCAATCGTTCAATCAGTCAGTAAATTTTAAGGGATCAATCAATGAATCAATGAACTTTAGTTCCTCCAAACTAGAACATCACTGACTCCCATTTTTCCCTTAAACATATACTTATGCTATGGAAAACTCCACCTTCCAGGTTCTTTGACTGAACACACTCTCAAATCCCGTCCCATCCACCTAGAATACTCTTCTCCCATAGCCTGTCTGATATCCCCAAATTCATCTAATCAAATTTTATTTTCCTTTATCTCGCAGTTCTTCAGGAATACCTCCTGTGATCTCCTGAATTTGATTACACCCTCTTGTGTCCTGAGCTTTTCCTTCCCTAATCCTTATCACACCTCTAATTATTTGTTGAATGTTTGCCATCCCTGACTGATACTGAGGTCCACAAGGGCCAGAACCCTGCTGTCTTCATAACTGTGAATGGGGAAAGAGGACCGTAGAATAACCTAATTAAATCTAGGGAGAATGAAGAAAAGGAGAATAGGAACATAGATCTTGTTTTTGTTTTTTTTTTAAGATTTATTTATTTTAGGGGCGCCTGGGTGGCTCAGTTGGTTGAGCGACTGCCTTTGGCTCAAGTCATGATCCCGGAGATCCGGGATCGAGTCCCACATCGGGCTCCCTGCTCAGCGGGAAGCCTGCTTCACCCTCTCTCACCCGCCCTGCTTGTGTTCCCTCTCTAGCTGTGTTTCTGTCTAATAAATAAAATCTTTAAAAAAAAAAAAGATTTATTTATTTTAGAGGATCTAGTTTTCTTTTTTTCCTAAGATTTACTTATTTATTTTAGAGGATCTTGTTTTATTTTCTTTTTTCTAAGATTTATTTATTTTGGAGGAGGGGCAGGGGGAGAGAGAATCTCAAGGACACTCCCCGGTGAGCACAGAGCCCAGCCAATGGCTCCATCTCATGACGCTGAGATTATGACCTGAGCTGACATCAAGAATTGGACACTTAACTGACTGAGCCACCCAGGTGCCCCAGAAACACACATTTGGAACACTTACTAATCTCATTAACTCCTTTTACCTTCTTCACCTGTACCCTAATATACAGCCTGCTTTGGATTTGTGTTTTGTAGCTGAATATGAAATATAAAACCCTGCTCCTTTTTTTTAAGATTTTATTTATTTATTTGAGACAGAGAGCAGGAGAAGGGGATGAGGGAGAAGGAGAGAGAGAGAGAGCCTCAGGCAGACTCCACACCAAGCATGGAGCCCAATATCAGAATCGATCTCATGACCCTGAGATCATGACCTGAGCTGAAATTAAAAGTCAGAGGCTTAAGCACCTAAGCTATGCAGGGGTCCCTGAAAGCCTGCTTCTTAAGATTTCAGGCTCCTTGCTCTGTATATCACTGTAGTATTCCAAAAAAACAATTCAGTCAACAAACATTATGGAACTCTTGCTATGTGGTTGACACTGTTCTGATCTCTGAAGGCTGTGCACATTAAAAGAGACAGATGCCTTGTCCTGACTTCATAGCTCACCTCTCCACATCCTTCCTACACACAAAGATGCATGTGTGTGTGTGTGTGTGTGTGTGTGTTTATCCTTCTCACTTTCCTTTTAAATCATCACTCTGTGATCATGGTCACATACTTCGGTGCTGTGTTAGGTGAAAAAGCTGAGACAGTTGCTTACACAACTCAACCCAGCTCATGTTTTCTCCAGAGTGTCATTTATTTGACATCCCACCCTCATTCTGACCACACTGCCTTGGCAGCACCACTAAGTCCTGAAGATGGCAACGATTAAGTCCAGTCTCCTAAATAAAAGATGTTACAGATCTGTTTGCTTGCAGTAAGAAAAATCGTGCTAGTCTCTGTCTGTGCATTAGAGCAATTCCACAAAGAACACTCATGTTAAATTTTCACTGGCCTACAAAAACGAAAAGGAGGGTCATCGAAAAATGTGTTTGTCCTTGGCAACTAGGGCCTTCTTCCAGAAGCTGATTCTGGAGAGGAACTGTAACAAAAATCTTCACCTCCCAAATCCCTATGCTTTGGGGGGGATGCCCCATGGAGTTTGGAGTGATGTGATAAAGGATAAGCATAAAGTTTGGGAAATTCTCAAGAAGCCAGGAAAGCGACATTACCAAGGTAGAAAATGTAAGTTGAGTAAGAATTTTCTTACTCAAATTATGTTTACCTAGCAAATGTCAACTCTTTGTCACCCAGATGGTGCTAATTCTAGAGATGTAAAGGAAATCGCTGGGGGGAGATCCAAATGGACAAAATCAGAGAGCTGGAGAGAATTCAACATGAGTGATCTAAGAAAGAAGGCCTTGGGAGGTAATCAGCCTTCCAGGCGAGCATTCAAAGCCTCAAACAAAATCAATGACAGTTCAAAGAACGTCTGTCTCTAGGCAATTCTCCAAGGCAGCTTCTACATGAAGACTCAAAATGGCCCTTATGCCCAGAATGAAGAGGCAGGGGTACAAACCAGCCCTGAACAGAATACATCACATGATGTTGTAAGCTAAGACAGTAAAGGGAACATATAGCCTCGTTTTTTCTCCCAGACAAAATCACATTTTGCTACCAATAATCTGTGCACTTCTTGTTTACCAAATGCGTTGTATTGCACCAAGGAATTGAGATAGGTGCACCCCCCTTACTACAAGGCATGCCGTTTCTGCAGAAAAACAGTCTCCATGTCCCAAGCCATGAAAGAAAAAAAAATCACCGTTAGTTGAAAGGTGATGACAGAACCAATCTAATGAACCTGCTTGGGAATTACCCTTAAAAAAGTTTCTTACATCACAGAATCCTCCATTGTTCTTCCAATAATATCTAACATCTCAAAACTCAAGTACAGTCTCAGTTAAATTTCAAAAAGGGGTAGGAAGTATTAATAAAGGAATACCTTTTTTTCTTTTTTCTTTTATTTTCTTTATTATTATTATTATTGTTATTATTATTATTATTGGTTAGAATTATGTCTGCCTCTCTCCATGAAAGGCTGAAAGATTTTAGACAGTTTAAAACTGTAATTCTTGGAGTCTAGGACCACTTTCCTGTGGATATCGCCCGGCAAATCATCCAGGGGAACCTGGCAATCTTGGCTTAAGGCGTGCCAATGGGCTCAGCTCTGCAAGTGAGCCAGGAGCTGGAGGCGTCCTTAAGCCTGGAGCGAGGAACTTGGTGGGTGGTCTAGAAGGGAATCTGGGCTTTGTAACAGAAAGATACAGAGATGGAGCTTCTGGCCATAAGAAGTTGCTGAGGGAGACATTCAAACTCCAGGGAAAGATGCCAGTCCACATCAAAACTACATAATCACCAAAGAGAATCAGCCCAGGTGCCAGCCTCATGCTATAAATAAAGCATCTTGGCTTTGTCCATGGGGAGCCCTTATTATCCTAGGGAATATGTTGCACAAACACGGATGAGCACACCGAGAAATACATCAAAGGCATGGGTAACAATAAAACTTAGCATAGTACAGCGATTAGAGTTTTCCAAGTGCTTTTCCACAAATGACCTCATCGCATCTTCACAACCCCAGGGATGGAAGACAGGCAGATATTTTATATTGTGATTGCTGTGACTGCCCTTCAGCTTTATTGTGAGTCTAGAAATAAGAAGTTAATGAAAGCTATTTTGTATGTGGCCACTCATCACATCAAGAGACCACCCCAAGGATGAGAGGCCTGATCCCTCCACCTTCACACAGGAGACAGCCCATGCTCAGCTCCTTCGTGACCCCAGTTCCCACACAGTGAGCCCACCCACACATGACTGGGCCAGACCCCACCTCAGACCTTCAGACATCTTTGTCACCAAATGACTCACTCCATCTTTGGAATAGCTGTGGTCAATTAATTTCAATTAAGGTTTCCATTCCTATAATCCTCACATGCCAAAAGAAAGCCAATTTATATCCCCTATCCTTAACCCCTTCATACGCTATACTTCCCTTTGACTTCTCTCTTCAAAACACTGTGCCTTCTGGAATCTCCTTCCTTGATGTAAAAAAAGAAATAAAAACAATAAAACAAACAAACAAGCATCTCCCCCACATTATGCTGTGTATTTCACCCACTATAAAACTAAGGGTAGGGGTGGCAATCCATGAGCTCCTTAATGACACTTTAGAAGTACCACATTTCCACCCCGGTACCCATGCCTTCAGGTCATACCTACTACATACAGTTAGTTCTGTGTTGATATCATCTACTGACCTCTTGGTCACATTCTTCAGGACATGACACTCCTCTTCCTCAATCCCACCTCTGCCCACATCTAGAAAACTTTAGTATCTTTGTGGGCAATCCACCCAACACCTTCAAGCTATACTGTTCCTTGACCTCAAATATACAATAAAAAATCTCACCTTCACTCAACTTAGACTCCCTCATACTGCCAGGGAAAACACCCTGAGCTTTGTCATCACCAAGAACAGTTCTATACCCAAAACCTTAACTGCAAACGTTGCATCCTCTGACCCAGATGGCTTTCCTCCTGTGTTCTCAGGATCTTCCCTTGCACACAGCTGCTCCTCAAACTCACTGAGTCCTACAGCTGGGTCTTCATTTCCCCCACAGTCCATCAGCCTTCCTCTAAACAAACTACAAGTAGTGGAGTATCTGGGGACTACTCACCACCAGCACACTCAGATTCACGCATGTCTCTTCCTACCTGCATTCATCAGGCAAACTCCCAACATAAGGTTAATGTCATCTTCATACCAAGAAGTTGAATACTCCCTAGGAAAATGTTATAAGCATTCAGATTACTGTTATAACAAACATATGATCTCTGATTTTAGGACTTCAGCACATCTCCTCAATCCTTTAACTTGATTTACTCTCCTTCCTGCTTTCCTTGGCCACTGTTTTATTTATTTATTTATTTATTTATTTATTTATTTATTTATTTATTTATTTATTTATTTATAGATTTTTTTATTTATTTGACAGAGAGAGAGATCACAGGTAGGCAGAGAAACAGGCAGAGAGAGAGGAGGAAGCAGGCTCCCTGCTAAGCAAAGAGCCCGACACAGGGCTGGATCCCAGACCCTGAGATCATGAACTGAGCCGAAAGCAGAGGCTTTAACCCTCTGAGCCACTGAGGCGCCCTACTTGGCCACTGTTTTAAACCTCACTTCTATTGAGGAACCCTACCACAGCCCATTCCCCTACTCTAAGCAGACAACGTTATCTTTTTTGACATTGTAAAAAGAATGATATCCTGAAATGTAAGAAGAAAATTGCCGTTTCATAAAAGCAAACTTTTTTTTTTTGAAGAATCTTCTACCCTCTCTGTGAGACTATTAAACAGAAAATTTCTCAAGCCTCAATCCTAGGCTCTCTTGTCTTCTCATTTTCAGAAGTAGATCTCATCTACTCCTATACTTCAATTATCTTCTTTATGCAAAGGACTTTTTAGTTTCTATTATCAGGCCAGACCTCCCTCCTATGCACCATTAAAACTTCAACTCAACATTTCCACATACATACATATCGACAAAGCCCCTCAAATCCTCGTGTCCAAAATTAATATCTCTTTCTCTCTAAGTCTCTCTCTCAGTGGTATGTTCATGCATGCAGGCACACTGTCTCATACACACACACACACACACACACACACACACACACACACATCGATTCCCTTATCTCCTCCTCAGTAAAAGTTATCACCACCCAGTTCCTTGAGATAGAAATGTGGTAGTCATCCTTGCCTCCTCCCTTTGCCTCACCCAATTCATCAACAATTTCTACTAATATTATCTCCTGCCTTTCCTCAAATCCAACCACTTTTCCCTGTTTAAATAATGAACAACAACCTAGTTCAAACAAGGAAACTAGAGCTAAGAGAGAACTTGAGACATTGCACAATGTCATACAACTAGTAGGTCACAAACTACCTCAGACTCCCATCTGCTTCCAAAGCCCATGCTTGAAATTAGAGAATACTGTCTCATTTGGAAGAACTCTCATAGCCAAAGGTATCTCCAAGAAATACATATTAGACTATTTCAACTGCAGAATGCTCCAAAACCCAACCAAAGAAGGCACTAGGAGTAATCAGCTGTCCAGGGAAGCATTTAAAGCCTCAAACAAAATCAGTAATAGTTCAAAAAACTTCTATGATCAAGAGGTTCTGATGATGTATTTTCCACATAAAGACAAAAAAAAAAGGGACCTATAACCAGAATAAAGAGATAGGAATACAAATCGATGCTGAATAAAAGAAGCCATTGATATGACCATTGATGAACATGTGTCATGAGTGAGAATAATCCTTTGCTTTTTAAACCACAGAGATTTTGAGGTTCTAGCTACACAGTATAACCTGGCTCATCCTGAATGATTCAGTCTCCTTCTTTCTGTTTTCACTCATGATTATATGGTGTTCTATCAGATCCAACAAGAAATAAACATTGAGGGCCCCTGGGTGGCTCAGTTGGTTAAGCATCTGCCTTCAGCTCAGGTCATGATCCCGGGGTCCTGGGATTGAGTCCTTCATTGGGCTCCCTGCTCAGCAGGAGCCTGTTTCTCCCTCTGCCTCTGTTTCTGCCCCCTGCTCAAGCTTGTGTGCATGCGCTCTCTCTCTCAAGTAAATACATAAAATCTAAGAAAGAAAGAAAGAAAGAAAGAAAGAAAGAAAGAAAGAAAGAAAGAAAGAAAGAAAGAAAGAAAGAAAGAAGGAAATGAAAGAAGGAAGAAGGAAGGAAGGAAAGAAAGAAAGGCTGAAAAGGTTGCAAAGTATTGTTCTCTCCTGGAAATTTTTCCTAATCCATCTATTTTCTTTTTTTTTAAGATTTTATTTATTTATTTGACAGAGAGAAACACAGACAGAGAGAGAACACAAGCAGGGGGAATGAGAGAGGGAGAAGCAGGCTTCCTGTAGAGCAGAGGGCCCGATTCGGGGTTCGATCCCGGCACTCCAAGATCATGACCTGAGCTGAAAGCAGTTGCTTAATGACTGAGCCACCCAGGCGCCCACATCTATTTTCTTATTAGGTTCATGTTTCTCCCTGATTTCTCTTTCTATACTTCTGATGTCAGTAAAGGTGTCCATTGGAGAGACTGAGAAGAAATGAATGCTAGGGCAAAAAAAACTAAATGAATGGTCATTTTTTTTGAAACCCCCAAAATAAAATTACCTTGAAAATTACATAAAGAATACAGCCTGAAGCCTATGGAAGGTGATGTAACTAGGATCTCTTCTTTCTACTACATCATCTTTCTTAAGCTATAACTTTATGTCTTCTTGAATGTGCTAAGCCAAAATATGCTTTGCACTGGAAGCTGCATCTACCTTTATTCAGTGATTCACGATTCTAAATTATGTTTGGTAAAAAGCATGGGCTTTGGAGTCTAGCAGGAACAAGTTCATATCTTGATTCTCTGCCACTTCCCAACGATGTGACCTTGGGCAGGTCTAAAATGAAGGCTATGTCATATCCATCCCAGAGGGCCATTGTGAGGTTTGAAATATCAGGGAACATTACAGGGTATGGCAGGGCCTAACAGGTGCCTGTGAGTACCACCAGTACCACTACCTGGTACTACACCATCATTTGCATCATTATTTTTATTTTCACCATACAACAGACATATGGGGATATAATATTTATTTGTCTATCAGGACATGTATTTGTGCACCTAATCCATCGCTACTGGGCCTGAAAGGCAAGAGAATGTGAAGATTATTTTGAAACATGAGAGAAATAAATTCCAACATAGATGTAAACTGAGGAACACACAGTTCCCATGGACAACAGTTAATTTCTGGAAAGGAATCAAGAGACAATCTCTGAAAAATTCATATTTTTTAACTTAATATTTATTTTTATCAGAGCAATTCCTGTGCATTTGGAGGCAAGACTTACTAAAATAAAGGTTATGAGAGAAAACAATGGCTGCTTGTTCGGGGTCGGGTAGAGGGGAACTCAAAATATGTGTTATTAAATTGTAAGGGTGAGAGAAAGGCCATAGCTAGACAAACTCAAAGTTCAGGAGGCCTAAGCAACTAGGTACGTGGTCGGCCCATTAACTAAGATGGGGAAGACTGGTGGTAGAGGAGGATTTCTAGCAGCAACAGGAGTTCTAATCTGGGCCTAGAAATTTAGACATTGAAGTAGAGATGTTCAGTAGACAATGTGATGTACAGCCTAAAGGTCAGGGCATGGGATGTGGTGAGACTTAACTGAATTACAGACCACCGGCATATAGATGTTAAATACTGAATATTTAAATGATAACAATTTTTTTTTATTTATTTGACAGAGAGAAACACAGCCAGAGAGGGAACACAAGCAGGGAACACAACACAGAGGGAGAAGCAGGCTTCCCGCCGAGCAGGGAGCCCGATGTGGGACTCAATCCCGGGTCTCCGGGATCATGACCTGAGCTGAAAGCAGTTGCTCAACCAACTGAGCCACCCAGGTGCCCCTAAATGATAATAATTTAGGAGCAATCGGATGCTGAAGGCCTTCAACACAGAGAGCTCAGGTAAGGTAAGTGAGAAGCACTGGCCAGCTAAGACTAATGAAGAGCCAGGAGGTGCCATGATTCTGGAGCAAATAAGGGTTTGAGGAAGGCTTCAAGGTCAACGGTGTGCATGAGGCTCAGTACTCAACACAAAGTCAGCCAGCCTTCATTTTGCTGCCTCCAGTCGATATGGCAATATTCACAGTTCCATTCTCCTTTCTCACAATCATGTGCTTTTGCTCTTATTTGCTTGCATTGGGATGCCTCTTCACCTGCCAAGATCCTAGCCCTATGACCCAGCAAGAACACTATGACCTCCGCAATGCATCTCCTGACTCCACTAATATGCCCTTTCTGCCAAAATCTTCCATAGCCCACTGTACACTGTATTTTAGTTTGTCTTCTGCTATAAGTATATGTATTATCTCTTCATCCTTCCTATACCCCAACTGGACTATAGTAGAGGCCTCCCAACCCCTCATAATGTAGCAGAATGTTTGGCATGCTTTAGGTGCTCAGTGAAAATTTTCAATGAGTCAAATAGAAAATTACAGAACTCAAGTCTGAAGAAGTATCTACAAAGGACAAAAATCTTTTGTCACTTTAGGCTTCTGTTTGCTAGCACATGGTCATCTGCACCCAAGCCCAGGAATTTTTTATGCATTTTCCTGACCCTCTATAGCAAAACACTGGGAGTGATCATTCCCAGAGAACAATTTTTTTAAATACCTTTTTTTTTTTAATTAAAGACCATGTGACAAAAACACAGGATAATGCAAGCAAAGCTCTTGCCACAGTCCTTGGCTACATATGTCTTGAGCTAATGCCTATTTTAAAAACCATTTTTAAAAGATTTATTTGGGAGAGCAAGAGCAAGATAGAGAAAGAGAGAGAGCAAGTAGTCATTGAGCAGGGGAGAGGAGCAGAAGGAGAGGGAGGAGTAGAGAGAGAGGGAGGAGCAGATTCCCCTCTGAACAAGGAGCCTGATGTGGGGCTCGATTCCGGAACCCCAAGATCACGACCCAAGAGAAATGCAGACACTTAACTGACTGAGCCACTCAGGTGCCCCTTTAAAACCACACTGACTGATGTTTCCTCCAGATCTCAGGTATGAAAATAACAATTTGCAGAAGTCTCATGGACGAAACAACCTATGGGATCCCTGAACCTCACACTAAAAAGCCTTAAAGACTGTAACAATCCAAGCCTCGAGTTAAAAGTCAGGCAACAATTCTTGGATGTTCTTCCTTCAAACATCAGCAGGTGCTTGCATTCTCTTATCTGGGAGAGGAAGAGTGTGGTAAAAAGAAGTCATCAGGAAGGTAGCTCTGGCCAAGAGTTGGAAGAACAGGAAAGAGAAAAACAAGTTATCAATGGAAAACAAAGAGTCAAAACTTCATAAACCAAATAGAATTTCCACAGGCCTAAAAATTAATGAGCATTACCTGCCAAGATGCTATCTACAACATGATATAAAAATGGCTGGGATTTATGGCAAGCATATCAAGTCTTATGATTTCCTTTATCCCCTCTTCTACTGTGCACTATGTTGCACCTCGGTTGTCTTCCAAACTAATCACTCTTTCATGATCAATGGCAATTTGGAAACACAGATCCTTATACTTGTGCTAAAAAGCCCAAGTCTTTACAGATCTTTGCAGACAGACAAATAGCCCAGTGATTAAGATATACCTCCTTTTTAAGTTATATTCCATACCCACCACATGTTAACTGTGTGATCATACAAACTGGAGGTTTGTGTTACGATTCCTACTTCCTACACATTCAGACCCACATATTCCGAATCAGAAAAATTTCAGAGTCCACGAGGTGAGCGAGGTGACACCTTTTGTCAGTGCCCAGGAGTAGACTGCCTAGGTATAAATAATCAACCTAACCTCTCTCTTTGCTTGCTTACATTTTCTCACAAGACTGAAAAGTCCCATAACCTCGTTTTTTTAATGGTGGCGCCACTTCAACCACACTCTGGAAGGTATTGGTTTCCTTAAGTACAATGTGGAACCATCAGAACAAAAGGGCAGCATGAGAGAAAACGACAGTATGGGGCTTTGTGGCCTATCGATTCAGTTGCTCATACAAGAATCTGGGAGGGGGAACCCCCGAAAGATTAGTCACTTCATTTTGTGTTGCAGAGTTCAATTCCGTTAACAAAGCATCTGCCAACAAAGGAGACAGACGGGAGAATGGCAGTATTCACTTGCTCTGGACTGAATAAACAAATGTGGGACTTGTGGGCTGACTAATGTCCTGGGATAAACCAGGCAGTTGGCCAAATTCTAGGAGTTTTGATGAAAAGACCAGGAAGCCCACACTTTTCTTCTTGGAAAGTGCTCCATGGGAGTATTGATGTCCACGGGGCCGCCTGAGCCTTCAGCTTGCCTTAAGGTTTCACCCATAGTCAGCCAGGGGAATTCTCAATGCCTCTGTAATCGAAGACCTAGATCAAGCGATAGAAGCTGGAGTCTATCTTCTTGGGAAGTGTTAAATATGCCATTCATCTCCTTTTAGAAATGTGTTCTCTCTGTTCCTCTTTAAATAATCCATTACCCTAAAAACATACAGGTAGGTTACTAAAAGGTGACTCTGGTTCTATCTTTCTATTTTTTTTCATTCATTCATTCATTCATTCATTCATTCCATTCATTGGGCACTTTCCATATGGTGCTCCAGGCACCACGTAAGTGTCTGTGGATAAAATGGTGACTGAATCAGACACAGTCTATGCCCTCAGGGAGCCCCCAGACCAAACTTGAAATATTCAAGAGTACTGGAAAAATAATAAAATCCTGTAATTTGTGTTAAAATTTACAATAATCTTGATTGGACAAGGCAAGAAGTCCTTCACTTAAGGTCACAATACAAACTTGCAGGGATGTCAGAAATTGCCCTTTCTTTCTACTGTGCTATGAGGACCATATAACCATGGTCTAGATGAAAGCTGATTTATTACAAACTGCAGCTAGTGAAACATCAAGGGTTAAGTTTCACAGGTTCTTAACTAACTCAGGAAAAACTTTCCGGCAGCAGCTGATACAATCTTCTTTAAATCTATAAATGTGGCTTATCTACCCAGATCAGAAACATACAGGTGCCTGGGTGGCTCAGTCGGTAAGCATCTGCCTTCAGCTTGGGTCATGATCTCAGGGTCCTGAGGCAGAGCTGGTATTGGGCTTCCTGGTCAGTGGGGAGTCTGCTTCTCCCTCTCTCTCTTCCCTTCCCCACTCTGTTCTTTCTCTCTCTCTCAAATAAATGAATAAAATCCTTAAAAAAAAAAAAAAAAAGAAACATATGGTAAATGCATGGAAAGAGTCAATGTAAGCATAATATAAACTAGAGGAAGAAAGTTCATGGTGGTAACTGACAGAGCATTTTAAGGGTCTCCACGAAAATCCCCAACCTTCCTCGAAATGTAGTGCCATAGGTGCTATTTACCAACATCAGGACTTTAATACATCCCTTCTGAAGACTGAATCTTTAGGATTCATTAACCCTCCTGAGCCCCAGCAGGAGGTTGCCAAGTGGCAAATATAGAGAATTAGTTGTTTTGTTTTTAAGATTTTATTTATTTGAGAGAGAGACAGAGAAACCGAGCACACGCAGATGGAGGGGCAGAGGGAGAGGGAGAAGCAGGCTCTCCGCTGAGCAGGGAGCCGGATGTGGGACTCAATCCCAGGACCCCGGGATCGTGACCTGAGCTGAAGGCGGATGCTTAACTGACTGAGGCACCAGGCACCCCTAGAGAATTAGTTTTAAGAGGCATTATATGTAACTGCATTTAGGAGGAAATGCAAGTAGATTAACAAAGATTTTAAGTGGGCCCTTCCAGAAAACAAAAACAAAAACAAAAAACCTGGCAAGGAATCTTTATGAATCATCAAATCAATACAAGTTGAACACATTTCGGTTAGTCTGCTAAACATCATGCTGCAGAAATGTAGGTATTCTAAAATCTGGGGTTGGGAAAGGAGCCTAGTTCCTGCTGACTCACTATGAGGGCTGGAGGGATAGTTGAAAGGGAAAGCTGGGGACAAACTGCAAGAGAGAGAGCGATTTCAGGTTTTAAAACTGGAAAAAGGGACCTGAAGCTGGGGCTGGATGAGGAGCAGGCAGCAGAGGCCACCCACAGAAACTCGCAGCGGGGGCTCAGCGAGCTCCTGGAAGGACCGAGGCACAGCGAACAGCCCACAAACCAGAGGAAGGCCTGCACAGGAAGCGGAGAGCAGTGCGCGGGGCTCTGGAGTCCCCGGCAGGATGAAGCCAGTCCATGTGAGATTCAAGAAACCCAAGGAGGCAATACAGGCATCAAAGTGTTTCCTTATGTCATTAACTGGGGACCACATCCTGATTTCAAACAACAGGGAACCACGGATGGGAAAGCCAGCCTTAGGAACCGGGTCGTTGTTTTCAGACGCCCGTCGCAGATCAGAACCCTCTCTGAGCGCTCTGCAGGGCACGCACCGGGTCCCGCGGGGGTGAGCGATCAGACGCGCAGCGTCTAGGTCCCCGCGAAATGAGACTAGCGGCTTGACAAGTAGCATCAAGGAGCACAAGGAGTTTCCCTAGACAGTGCCAGAGCGTTAGGTGCCAAAAGCCCCAGGGGGTTATTAGAAACGGTTACCGCCCCTGATCGTCTGACTACAACCAAGTCATCTGTAGAAAACAGCCAGGGCAGAATCCCGCCCAAGCAGTCAGCGCTCCCTTGGGAAGCCTGCGCCTGGAGCTCTTGCTAACTAACATCCCTGCGGCTCCCTAAGCCGCTAGACGGGCGCAGCGACAGCAATTCCTGTCGTCAATTAAGGAGAAATTGCCCAGTGGGCCTTTAACTTTTAATTGGATGTCAGCCACGCTGTTTCCTTAGGTTACCTCTCCGCTGGGCTTTCTTTGGCAGCGAAGTTTTAGTGCAGTTCACTTCCAGTCATCAGAGCGGTAGGGAGGAAGAAAAACTGCCCAGGGCTCAGAGCACCCCCAGCTCTAGCCCTAATTGGCTGCGAGGCTTTTTGGCTCAGCCCAAGTGCTTCTCCGTGTACCTTTTTCCTTTAATTATAAAATCGGAAATATAAAACCTACCTCACATGCTTATGAAGTCATAGGAGAGAACAGATGAGCTAAAGGTTACCGAAGGTACATTCATTATCTATATACTTAAGTGTGTGCATATCCATACAACCCTTTTAATGTTCTCCAATTGCATAAAAGAGAAGTGTCGATCGACCAAGCACCTGAGTAAATTAAGTGATAAAGACAATCTAGATATTTTAGAACAAAATTGCCACCCTTCATTTTAGGGGAAAAGACAGTTGTCTAAATTGTTCAGACCGTTTTTCTCTCCATATCTCTGTCATGGAATCTACAGAAGACCACCTTTCATGACAACTAGGGAGCCAGAGAGAAGGCATTTTGAGAGAAAAGCAGGAAGAGCAACTGATTATTGTTTACTTTATACCAGACAATCTATGAAGCACTTTACAGTATTAGTTCACTTCCTCTCCATTACAATTACAACCCCGTGATGTGTGTATTATCTAATAACATTATACAATATGCCTAAGTTTCTGAACAAGTTTATTGTCTGAACTGATACTGAAATTCAAACCTGTCTGGTTTTGGGGCCCTCGATCTTAATTAGAACCGTTCTAGCTCTGTGAAGGAAACTGGGCTTCTCTTCTGTCCCTGTTTGAGGCTTGGGCATTTTGCCTTGCTATTAAAAGTTGGGCCGTGTGCTCTGATTGGTCTGTAGGTCAGTCTTTCTGTGGCCCCTCTTGTAGGAGTAGATGATTACTGGAAAATAACATAGGGGTGAGGTGTCAAAGAAAAGTTCCCAAAGAAGTAGACAAAGAAGGTTCCTAAGTAAAGCACCTATAGGACCCAAGTTCTGAAGGACTGCATTTCTTGGGTAAATGCATTCTTCAGATGTAGCAATGAGCTATTTGGAAATTTTATTTAGTTAGGATTAATGTCTTTAAAAGTTGTTATTTCCTACCCCCAAGCTACCTCGGGTATTGCTTTAGAGTTAGATACATTCCAAACAGGCATTCACATTGGGTCCTAAAAAGCAGAACTGACTCAGGAAAGCCGTCTAATATGCCTCACCAGAATGCTTTAACCCTAGAAGAACATAAGCATGTTAGCTTAGTTATTAGAAATTATCTAGAAACACCAACAATAGCATTTTTTAAAGCAGCAGTAATAATCATATCTGAATGGCTGACATTTGTTGAGCCCTTACACAATGGAAAGCATCTTACACAAGTTATTGCATTTGGATTTTGCAATATTCTTCTGAGGCAAGCACTGTTATGATTCTTATTTTCAAATGAGAAGACTAAGTTTGTCACCAGTATTTCTCTGTTGTCAAAATGGCCACTAAAATGACAAAGGAGGGTAGAGTTGGGGCAAGAATTCTGGAATGTTTTCACATATCCACCCCTTCCAGCCTCCCCACTTCTATAGTATCCTCCCAAATGTCTTCTTCCTTCACCCAAGGCAGTCCAAAAATCCATTCACTTGTCCTACTGCTTCACTGAAAGGGATTGCTGACTCAGTATATTCCATATGCAGTAAAACCTTAAGAGAAGCAATTAAAGCCATTCCACTTAAAAGAACTTAAGAATGAACTCTGGCTCCAAGAAAAGAGTACATGCAATTTATGCAAGTGATTGTGAAACCTACTAATTCAATGGAGAACCCTAACTGCCACACTAGGCCGTATATAGTCTTTTCTGTGCAATTCAATGAAATTACTCCATTGGGATTATACAAAAGATAAGGGGGGAAAAAAAGAGATTTTGTTGAGAAACGTAAGCTCAGGAGAGGTAGCCCAATATGATGAGGAGCTTCGGTTGGTATAGCTCCTTTGGCCAGCTCCCTCACTCCTACAGCCTGCCCCGCTGAAAGTCCCCACCAGCCTCAACCTTAAAGGTCCATGACCTAAGGCATGAAATTAGTACAGAAAGACATTTGCAGAATGATATTGACAAGCTGGCTGTTGATGAAATCCAGCTCTAAAATATACCCAGTGGTCTACATCGTCCTTGGGTTTCCAACTTAATATTTGTTCATCTAGTATGTAACCACAGAAAAGTTGGATCTCAAAATCCCCTTAAAGGGAAAATATTTAGGAGGCAGTTATATAGTAGGTCCTTGTTTCTTTGTCGTTGTTGTCGTTGTTGTTGTTGTTGATTAGCTCTGTTTTACAGTATATTTTCTTTAGAATCATAAAATGATATGAGGAATTTTGTACAATTGGCCTTGAGCTGTAAGCATCAGAATAAATCATAGTCATGATGCATTTTAGCATCTGTGATGCAGGACAGCATTAGAGGCTGCTTTGCTGGGTTCAGACCTGCTGCTTGGCTAACCAATCGCAGGTGCTAAGGGCTTCAGCTCAACAGTTCTTGCAAACAGGGAGTTGCAGCAACAATGAAAAAGTGTCTCTCTGGGGCGCCTGGGTGGCTCAGTGGGTTAAGCCTCTCCCTTAAGCTTGGGCTGTGATCTCAGGATCCTCCGATCAAGGCCCGCATCGGGCTCGGCAGGGAGCCTGCTTCCTCCTCTCTCTCTGCCTGCCTCTCTGCCTACTTGTGATCTCTCTCTGTGTCAAATAAATAAATAAAATCTTAAAAAAAAGAAAAGAAAAGAATGTCTCTCTGATGCCTGAGTCAAAGTTAAATCTCAGAAACAACTGCTTCTTTCTCACCAGATCACCAGGATCCAGACATTCCATTTAAAACTTGTGAGGATGAAATACTTACATCAGCCCCATAAACAAATGCAAACACTCAATTTCTCTTTTATACATGGTTGCTGTAATGAGACACACATATATATAGCTGTAGAGCTTGTGCAAAACTTGAGTATACAGAAAAAATAAGGAAAAGAGAAGAAAAGGGAAGAGAAGAAAAGAGGGAGGAGAGCGGAGGGGAGAAGAGGAAAGGGCGGGGATAGGGGCTTGCGCAAGGAGAGGAGATAAAAAGATTCTTTTACCATCGTTTGTTTCCTGTCTATCAGTGTCATAAATTTGCCTGCATTACTCGCATTTTACCTTTATGATAACTCTGGAGGTAATCTGAATCACCTTCATTTTTCAGAAAAAGAAACCAGTGCACAAAATAGTGAAGTAAGCCACACTACTAAAAAGTGTCAACCCCAGACTCGATCCTAGGTCTCTAGGATTTTAAAAATACACATTCTCCTTCATTGTATCTCATGATCTCTCTTCCCAAGAGAAGCCCCCATTGATGTGTGTTTTCTGTTCTGTAAGTGTAGATAACACATGTCTGGTGCCAAGAAGATGGAAGTCTTTTCGTTGGCCAATATGACTGAACAAGAATGAGGTTTATTCTTCTTCTCATCAAAAGAGAGACTAGATGACGGAGAAAGAAGAGACAGATGTTAATCCTGTGATTTGGTTTTCACCTAAACATAGCAGATATAGCCTAATCCCCCTTCCTAGATACCTTTATCATCTCGGAGAGTGCATGGAGTGGAAAAATATGTGGAACATGATAGACCTCTACTTGATAAGTGGAATACAATAGTTGTACCTTTTAATGGAGTACAGATGTCTAGTTGAAACCTATGCCCCAGACCCTCCTGCATTTCTCCTCCCCTTGCAGCAACTATCTATACAGAATCAGGTCTCCATGACAACTTTAGTGGCTCCTTGAGGGGACAGGCAGTCTAGCGGTTTAAGTACAAGGGCTTTCTCATCCTATCTAGATTCAAATTCCATGTCCATCATTAATGTGGCCTTGGAAGCACACACTGTTTTATCTCTCTGATCTTTCTGTGGTTCTTCAGTCTCTAAAAGGAGGATAATAGTATCTCATGGAGTTGCTATTAAAATTAAACGAAATAAAAAATTAAATTAAACAAGATGATGGGCATGAAATTCCTATCATGGTACTTAAGACATAACAAGAGTCAGTGCATTTTTCTTGAATGATTGCTCTGACCTAGCTCAATAAACTGTACTTTCAGGTTGCTCTGAGGTCTAGGGAATCATTCTGATGGCTCCTATTTGCTACAAGGGAAATGTATCTGGTAGAAAAGAAGCTGTTCAAAGAAGTTGAGAACTTTCTCAAGAGACCTGAGCTATTTAAGTTGTCCCAAATTTGTTTCCTGTGTTCTGAGGGCAGGACAAACAAAATTTCAGCCAATTAAATATTTAATATTTAATACAGCCAATACATTCATTTTAGGTCCAATTTATGAAACTACAATGCAGTATTATATATTGTATGTACATATAAAGTATTGTTAAATGAATGTCATGGTGATTTATGAATATTTTAAAGAGCCTGAACCACAATTTTGAGGGATTTATATCATGGCAGAACTTAATACTGTTGTATCTTCACTTTTACAACATATTGCTAAGTCTATATGGCTTATCTAACACCAAGATCTTTTTTTAAAGATTTTCTTTATTTGTTTGTCAGAGAGAGAGAGAGAGAGCGCGCACGAGCAAGCACAAGCAGGGGGAGAGCAGCAGGCACAGGGAGAAGCAGGCTCCCCACTGAGCAAGGAGCCCAAGGCAGGACTCGATCCCAGGACCCTGGGATCATGACCCAAACCAAAGGCAGATGCTTAACCGACTGAGCCACCCAGGCGTCCCCTAACACCAAGATCTTGGTAAAGAATACAACCTCTAAGAATGACTTCAGACTTTAAATGAACTACTTTTTGACGTGCATCACGACCAAGCCCAGGGACAGCCTAGGTATGTCATACTTCCTCCATTAAGCCAGAGTCAACACCAGCACCCAACAAGTACGACTCCCCATTGACAGTTGAAAAAGAATAAGTAATTTAATGAAGCTAAGTTATTTATACATTTTCTGAGACAGTTCCATGAATTACCATTAATAATAAATACTTGGGTCAACAAGCAAGCTACAGAGGTTAGAGTCATGACTCAGTGAGACTACCAGAGGGTTTAAATCCCACCCCACTGCTAATTCAGCAGTGGCGTTAAATGAATTAAACTCTCTAAGCCTCAATTTCTACACTTACAAGTTCAAAACAGTGTCTATGTCATTCAATTAGATTAGGTATTTTGATTACCGCTTTGCTCTGTGTGTAAGAAACACTCAACACAGTAGTTGGTGTGTTAGAATACACACCATTCCTTTTCACTTTATAAATCTGTCCCTGTTTCTTTCCCCTGCTCTTTAAAAATCTACATATTTTTCCTTTCACTCTTTTTTAAAAATATTTTCTTTATTTATTTGACAGAGAGAAAGAGAGAAGCAGGGAGAGCAGCAGAGGGAGAGGGAGAAGCAGGCTCCCTGCTGAGCAGGAAGTCCAACACAGGGTTCAATCCCTGGACCCTGGGATCATGACCTGAGCTGAAGGCAGACGCTTAACCATCCGAGCCACCCAGGCGCCCCTCACTCTTAACCCAACTATATTATTTGTTTTTGCAAAACTCACTTAAATCCTCTGTGGAGGGAGATGAGATATTAAGAAAAAAGCACACACAAATAAATAAATAATATTTTTCTATTTCTTTTTTCAAGGAACAACTTTCTGAGCATTGAGTTTGTGAAAAGTATGTTTAGTGGAGGATCATTTGGCCCTTTCTACCTTGAATCCACAGTGGGGTGCTCAGGAGAGGGTCAGGAGGGCGATGTGAGGTTCCTCATGAAACATAACCAGGCACGTTTTGCCTTCACTCTCTTTTCCCAGCCAAGATTTTAAAGATTAATAAATAAATAAAGTGGTTTCAACATTTCCACTCTAACTGACTCATCTGGCAGAAAAAAGTTCATGCCAGGAGAAATCGGAAGGAAAAAAAAGAAACCAGTGGACGAGTAAGGTACCGGAAGGAGGGGGAGGTAGGAGAAGCTTGTCATATCTCATCAAGCTATTAAAAACCAAGCTTGAGGAATAAAAAGGAGAAAGCACTGACCTTCACAAGTAAAAACAGGGCCCTGGAAATAGAACAATTCTTAAAGTATAATTCACACCAAAGAGTGTTAACAATCAAAGTGGTATTTTTATGAATTATTACACTGTAATTCAGTTATCTACAGACTGCATGTAGGAGAAAGGATACTTACAGGATACTAACAAAAAATATGTGTGAACCTTCATGGGAAAGCCAACAGTAAAACCTCTAAAACATTCATGTTCGAATATACTAACAAATCCAAAGCTGTACTTCAATCAGACTATTATGAAAAATAATCAGAGTACGGTTACACAAGTGTATACAAATATGTTTGTATACACAAATTTTAGATTTGTCTAAAATCATCAAATTATATGCATTAATTACATGCAGTTTTTGTATATCTGTCTTTCAATAAAGCTTGAAGAAAAGAGAAAAACAATCAGAGTAAGTGTTTGATAGTTTAATTATGTGATATAACTAGTGTATTTTAATCTTTTTCTAAGTACCTTATAATCTTTAGCTAATTTGTTCCATAATAGTTGCTGAAGATAAATTCATTATTTCATACAGCTCCCACCATTGATGTATATGTCCAATGATTATTTAATCAACATAGTCTGTGCATCTTTCGATGTTCCATCTTCCTAGTTTTGACCATTCTGAAATATATTACCTATGCCCAGAATACATAAACGTGGCAATGGACAGCATACCATTCCTTCCATTTAAGTCTTTGTTATTCACCAAAGTATCTCTCAAGTACACTGTCTTCGGCATTTTACAGGGAAGATAAACAATGGAATGCTAAGTGAGGTATAAGTACCCAGAAAGTTCACGTCATAGAAGAATTAAAAGGCAGGTTTATAGGGTATATTATACCATTTAGTCGAAAAATGGTGATTCAGCACCAAGTGCATGGCGCTCTACTGAAAACGCGGAGTGAGAGAAAATAAGGCACGGTTTGTACTTGGAGCTCACCGTTCACTGGAATCAAAATTCAGGCATGCAAAAAAAAAAAATTCAGGCATTTATGTCATAAAATTTGTGATGAAAATATCAGCTATGAAAACACAGGGAAACTTTTCATAATTATTGCTGTGACTCAACTTTTTCCCTCCATAAAGTGAGGGAGCTATCTTCGGTACTGTATGTCACTTCCAGATTCATATTTTGTGATGCTATGTTTAGAACGATATTTATTTCACTCTTTTTTAGCAGAGAGCTAGAAAAATTTTGCCTTTAATAAATTAGGCACTTGTGCCAGAGAATGCAAAAGGCTTTTGAACAAGTGCCATGGGTCAGTAGGACAGAGATTAACAATGGGAGAAACAGAAAACCAATAACTAAAGAGAAGCAAATGTGTTTTAATCTGATTTCTCTCACTTGATCCTACACTCCTAGAATGGGTGTAATTATACTAACATCCTTTTTCTGCGGTTATTATTTTGTTTGGTTAATACATATATTTGATAAAAAGTGTTTTAATTTGCCACCATCACATCCAGTTTATATAAAATAATCAGATATGAAAACTCAGTCAACTAAAGAAAAGAATAAAAATGAAAACATTATGAGGTGTGTTCGTTATGGCTGCTCTAGGCGCGAGAAAGTTCCATTCCTACTTTTCCTCTTTCCCACCCCTTTGTCTCGCAGCTCTTGATATGCATGCCTGCCAGAGAGCAGAGATTAAATAAGATAAAATTAAATGACACACATAAAGCCTTCAACAAATAATAGCTCTCATGACTTGCTGATTATTATCAATACTTATGCATTTTATTTTTTCTGCCATTCTTAACTCTCAAAGGTGGGCCCTGCTTTTATGAAGCCTCCCAAAGTATGATATGTGTCATACGTGAGAGCACTCAAGCACTTCAGATCTGGGGATGCATGCGAACAAATGTGTGTGTGTGTGCGTGTACTGATTTGTACTTATTTATGCTAGCATATGACTACTAAATTAAATTTGTACATATTTACCATACTAACATATATATTTTTGTATATTTAATTTATTTATATTTATTTATATGTATTATGTATTATATCATTTGTTTATATTTATTTCATATAATTAATTTGTTTTATTTATATATTTAACATATTAAATTATTATAATAAATATTATATATAATATAATAAATATTTATATATAATTATATATAATATAATAAATATTTATATATAATAAATATTATAATATTTAACATATTAAATATATTAAATATATATTTAACTTAGTAAAATATTTTTATTAAAGTATATTTGAAAATGTTATAGCTAGGACATCAGCCTAGTGATTTTAAAGATATTACTATTAAAATGGGAACTAGGGTAATCCAGGGAGGGAAACGAAACAACAGAGACTTTGGACACAGAAACAAACTGAGGGACTTGGAGGGAGGGGGGTGGAGGGATGGGAGAGCCTGGTGGTGGGTACTGGGGACACCTAAAGCGTGGAGCACTGGGTGTGGGGAATGGGGAATGAATCTTGGAACACTGGAAAAAAAAAATTTAAGTAACAATAAAAAAAAAGATATTACTATTAAATACATTTAAGTTAAAATAGCAGTATATTCCCAGAGGCATGACATGTGACTATAGCAAAAATTATGAAGATGGCCCATGAACAACTAAAGTTTGGGAAACAATTAGCTAAAGCAAGCAACAACTGTTTTCACAATCTAAGGAGTGGGGAAGTAGTGTCACATTATGAAAGAGGCAAATGTCTTACCTTCTAAATTATAAGTTCCTTGAGGGGAAATTTAGTCTCTACCTAGGTGAATATATTAAAATGTGCTCGACAACTGAATGCTGCATCAATCTGAAGACAGTTGAAGTTGTGTGTGTGTGTAATGACAGGGGCGCCGGAGTCAGGGTACGGCAGTGGGGGGAGGTTAACTCTGAACTCACAAGGATAGATGAACCAGTCTTCACTCATTCATTAATTTTACATGTTGCAATCTACAAATATGTTTCCATGCCATACCTTCTCAAAGAGCATTTGTGCACTCTCTGCTCTGTAAAGACAGAAATAATAACGATCTGGATTACTGAGCCCTGTCAATCGTAAAATTTTCCACTAAGTATTATAATTATTCATTTTTAAGTCCTTGAAGGTAGAAAATATCTAGTTCGGGGTGCCTAGGTAGCTCAGTTGGTTGGACGACTGCCTTTGGCTCAGGTCATGATCGCAGAGACCGGGGATCGAGTCCCACATCGGGCTCCCTGCTCGGCAGGAGGCCTGTTTCTCCCTCTCTCGCTCCCCCTGCTTGTGTTCCCTCTCTGGCTGTGTTTCTCTCTCTGTCAGATAGATGAAATCTTTAAAAAAAAAAAAAAGAAAAGAAAATATCTAGTTCACGAGTTTATTCCTAGAGCTTAGGTCAATGCCTGCTACAATAGAGGTTTTCAGTAAATATCTGTCAAATGAATCTATAAATGATTGCTTCAGTCCCTAGAGAGTTGGCAGGAGCAGGACTTTGGGAGAGGAAATAGGAAAGAGAACTTTGGAGACCCAAAATCAAGCCACTTATTTCCTGGCCTCTTCTGCCTACGAGATCCAGCAAGGAGCCGGCCAAGCCATGATCTCACCCGAAGAACCTGCTGGGCAAGGCCGGCCGCCAGCGAGGTGGGTTCCACCACTCAGGTGTCAAACGCCATCAGCTTGGCTAATAGATTCCCAGAAATACAGTATGACTGTGCTCTCTCTACATCAAGATCTGCCCTGCTAAACTCAATCTAATTATCCACCGTGGAATTTGGCCAGTACACCGAGATTATGCTATGTTGAGAAATTTGAACTTTAACCACACATAAATAAAAGCACAGGGATCAGAGCCACTCCCTCTTACTTTTGGGTGTTTTTTGAATTTTTTTTTCAAAAAGAAAACAGTTGCTTAGGAATCTGTGTGTTTTCTTTTTTTGTTTATTTTTAAAAGGTTTTATTTATTTATTTTAGAGTGTGTGTGAGCAGGGCAGAGAGGCAGAGGGAGAAGGAGGAAGAGAAGCTCCAACAGACTCTTCGCTGAGCTCAACGAGGGGCTCGAGATCATGACCTGAACCGAAATCAAGAGGCAGACGCTTAACCAACAGTCACTCAGGCCTCTGTGAGTTTTCAAGCAGAGGGAACTATAAGTCAAACTGATTTTTTAATGTAAACTCTTCCAATGTCCCTAAAATAATTAAGATCTATTGAATGATAATATCTGGAATCTAAATAAAAACACCCTCTATCAATCCTCAAAAAAACTTGTAGATGCAGAGAAAGATACAAAATAAGTATGACATAGTCCCGGGAGCTGCCTTTTTCAGTCAGATTTCAACTGAAGTAGTTCAAATCTCTAAGAAAATATTCTCCTTTGTTCCCCAGCAACAGATGCAGAACGGTGAAGTCTTTCAAGTTTACAAGAAAAAGTCACCATGCACATTATCACATGTCCATGCAATAGAATTAAACAGATTTTAACGCTCCTTTTTTTAAAAATATTTTCTTTATTTGATAGAGAGAGATCACAAGTAGGCAGAGAGGCAGGCAGAGAGAGAGGAGGAAGCAGGCTCCCTGCTGAGCAGAGAGCCCGATGCGGGCCTGGATCCCAGGACCCTGAGATCATGACCTGAGCTGAAAGCAGAGGCTTTCACCCACTGAGCCACCCAGGCGCCCTTAATGCTCCTTTTTAAGCAAATTTTCCTGGCAAAGAAAAATTGTCTCAAGGTTATGCTTGCTTGGTATTCTCAACTTTCTGGGTGCAGCTGGGCAAAGTCCCCTACATAAACAAACTAGAGCTTGATCAGAGTTTTCTTTACTTTAAAAAATGGTTTATAGCAGGATCCCAACAGCTAGACAATTTCCACAGTGGATTACACTTCTGCCCACTGTAGCGACAGATCTTCAGGATCGCACCCAGTGAAGAGGTTCAGATATATGTGTAAGAGTTATTCTCCTTACCAACTCACAACTCAGCACTGGCTGACTGCCTTTAATTTTCTCTTCTTTCCTTCCCCCCCCCCCCCAGAATATAGCCCTTCTTTCTGGCATTGAAGGACACCACTTTGCAACACGCCTTCTTATCTCTGTTTTATCTCCTATACCATCAACATCTCTGGCACAGCTGTTTTCTGTTTTCATGGCCATTTCTTGACAGAGAGTTATTTAACGTGAGAGAGGGAGTGGTATAAAACCACAGGAGTGACTAGAAATGTCACAGCAAGCAAAGCTGATCTTACCGGCAGTGAGCAATGATAGAATGCTGGATTGAAATCAGAAAATCTAGAGACTGGTGTTGGCACCGAAGATTACTTGGTGGCCTTGGAATTCAGGGAACCTCTTGAGTAGTTCAGTTTCCTCCTCTACCTAAGGAGTATGCTTATGGCCTTGTGTGCTTGACAGAAATGACAATTCGACTGAATCAGACTGCAGGAGTTTTATGTTGTACTAATTTATAAATTGTATGTCTCTGTATTCCATGAGATGCGGTGGTTGAAGAGGTTGGGAGGAGGCAGTCATGCACACCAGTTGCCCCCAGCCCTCTGTCTACTCTGTCCCAGACTGGACCAACTCAGGGAAATTGTGGGTTCGTTCCTCAGGGTACAAGGAATTCATCCCTATGAACAATCTTACCACCTTTAGTAGACTCTGCCCAGTTGGTTGGTTTCATCAAGCTCCTCCCAAGCCTACTTTATGCTTTATGATGCTACTGACCATAATCTCCTTTCAACCTGTAAGCACTGTCCACACCCCCAGCTTCAGTCTGGCCGTTTGTGAGCATCTGGACTGGACCAGAACAGAGGGTGATGGCTCTAGTGTTGATCGGCATGGGCTCAGACACTGGTACTACGATGAAGTAGCTGGGACACTAAAACTTATTATTTAATTTCCCTGAGACTATTTCCCAATGTGTATAGAGAAGACCCAAATAGCTACGCTGCAAAGGGATGGAACAGATAAAAAAAGATCAGGCTTTGTGGGGCGCCTGGGTGGCTCAGTTGGTTAAGCGACTGCCTTACGTTCAGGTCATGATCCTAGAGACCCGGGATCGAGTCCCACATCGGGCTCCCTGCTCAGCAGGAAGCCTGTTTCTCCCTCTCTCACTCCCCCTGCCTGTGTTCCCTCTCTGGCTGTGTTTCTCTCCGTCAAATAAATAAAATCTTAAAAAAAAAAAAAACAATCAGGCTTTATTATAACCTAAGAGCTAAAGACATCACAAATACGGATATTCAAAATTGTCCAGGTATGTGAGTTCTTTTAAAAATCAAAGATTTTAAAGAGAGGCAGCTGAGGGGCACCTGAGTGGCTCAGTGAGTTAAGCCTCTGATTCTTCATTTTGGCTCAGATCATGATCTTGGGGTCGTGAGATCGAGGCCACAGCACCGGGCTTCACAGTCAGCAGGGAGTCTGCTTCAGATTCTCTCTCCCTCGCCCTCTCCTCCTCCCTCCTCCTACTCTGTTCTCTCTAAAATAGATAAACTAATCTTCAAATAAATAAATAGAAGGTGTACAATTAAAAGGAGATACACTAAATGCTTTCTTTGAGCTCATAGCTCTTGGTTAGATTATCAAATCTGCACTGGTGCAACAACTAAGCCTAATGAGTACTTAATTTTTAAATAATTAAATAAGTAAATGAATGAGTGAGTGAATGAATGAATGAGTGAATGAATGAATGAATCCTACTAAAGCTATTTGAAGAAATATGGAATTCCACATATCTCCTCTAGGTGGCGAACTGATACCTCCTACGGGGTGCTGCGTTTCCCGCGTCTGCCACAACTGACAGGAAAAATGTACTAAAGAAATCTGTAATTTTATGTGTGTCATAGTCTAGAAGGAAGAAACCATTAATGTTATCTTTTTATTTTTACAACCGTATGCTTCTTGTCAAAAAAAATTGTTCATAGGAAGTCATTAAGAAACATGGTTGTGTAAGTACTATAAAGAAACAGAGTTGTGCAAGAGACCTTTCAGAGCACTTCTGCAAGCTTGCTGTGAGGACTTTCCATTTCACGGTGTACTCAGCGAAACATCGTTTTGCCCAAAAAAGCTCGTTATTATTTTCCTAGGGTGTTCATTCCCTTCTAAATTTGGGGGGAAATAAAAGTAATTTTACTAACAATGACTTTAAAAACTAAGTCTCAACTAAATTTTTTTCTAGATTCACCATGACAGTAACAGATAAACTTGAATAAGAGCTAAATGCATTATCCTGTCAGCTGATGAGAGAAGAACTATTCAAGGAGATAAATTAATCCAAAACATTGCTTTAATTTTCCTTCAAGCCAGGATATGAGGTCCCTGAATGATTTAAATAATGCCCCCCAAGCTCCATTTCCCTTTGTGATGACATAGTCTATATTTTCTTATCCAGGAAACATGACTCAAAAATATCTTGGAGTGCCATGAGAGCTGAAGGACAGAGCTAAAACCCATGTACGAGCACACCAAACAGGAACAGCAAGAATTGAAGATGCCTGTCCTGATTCCAAAAGAGAGGGGAGGCGGTGAGTAAAAAGAACAATAACATGTTATAGCCCAAGAGCTAAAATTAAATGCATGTAAATAATTCTTGTTGAAACTAGAAGCCAGTGTAGATTAGGCAAACCAGGTAGAGAGTTCTTTCTTGCTAAAACATGCCAGGCTAAGAGTCACCTAGCACGGAGACATGGCTACTGACAGAAGTGAGGTTAATACTGGACAGTCGTGGGGGATTCTGGACTCGCCTAGCAGCCCTTGAAAGGCAGTATGTACCTAAAGGCCATAGGTTCTGTTTTATCCTATCCAGAAAGCTGAACGCCAGTTGTCCAGATACAGGAATCTGAATTAGAATTTCTAGCGTACGTGTAAATATTTCTCTAACACCCCTTTCTTAAGCAATCACTCTGGGCCAGGCTCTTCTTGAATAATACGAAGATGAATAAGGCATGGTCCCTGCCCTCAGACATGTACACACATAATTATATGAGATCAATCGAGGGAGAGGGAGAGAAAAAAAGGAGCTATGGCCGAACTGGTATGTTGATGCAAGAGTGGAAGATCCCATCCCACAGATGGGAGGGGGCAGGGTTTGTGGCAACTTGTCAGACAAGAATCCAGCCATAACAGCGGTTTCTGCCAAATGTGGAATTGAACCTATATTGCTGGGTCCCGAAGCAGCTAAAGCCATGGAAATAGACCTGGACAGGGAGGTATAAGCACCTAACATACCTTTCCAAAGGCATTTTGGGCTTGTTGCATTAGGTCCTTCCCAAAGGTACACAAGAAGTCCGAGGAGTTACAGAAGAAAACACCCTGCATTAAATCAGCATATTACGGGGCACCTGGGTGGCTCAGTTGGTTGGGCAACTGCCTTCAGCTCAGGTCATGATCCTGGAGACCAGGGATCGAGCCCCACATCAGGCTTCCTGCTTCGTCAGGAAGCCTGCTTCTCCCTCTCTCAGTCCCTCTGCTTGTGTTCCCTCTCTGGCTGTGTTTCTCTCTGTCAAATAAATAAATAAAATCTTTAAAAAAATCAGCATATTACTCCTACCTCTGTCATGAGCCTGCAACGCCCAAGCTTCCTAAGTAAACTAAGAAACCAGCTAAATAATCATTAATAGAGGAATATAAATAAATCATAGACTCTGTCATATAGCAATTGTAAAAGAATGATGTACAAAAAGAATGAAACCTTGCCATTTGCAACGACGTGGATGGAACTGGACGGTATTATGCTAAGCAAAATAAGTCAATCAGAGAAAGATAATTATCATATGATTTTTCTGATATGAGGAAATTGAGAGGCAGGGAGAGGGTTTGTGAGGGGTAGGGAGGGAATAAAATGAAACAAGATGGGACCAAGGAGAGAGAAAAACCATGACACTCTTAATCACAGGAAACAAACTGGGTTGCTGAGGGGTAAGCGGGGAGGGACAGGGTGGCTGGGTTATGGAAAAAAATAAAAATTAATAAAAAGGAAAAAAAATAGGGCGCCTGGGTGGCTCAGTGGGTTAAGCCTCTGCCTTCAGCTCAGGTCATGATCTCAGGTTCCTGGATCCAGGCCCACATCAGGCTCTCTGCTCGGCAGGGAGCCTGCTTCCTCCTCTCTCTCTGCCTGCCTCTCTGCCTACTTGTGATCTCTCTCTTTGTCAAATAAATAAATAAAATCTTTTAAAAAAATAAATAAAATAAAATAAATAAAAGAATTACATAGCTCTAGGAGAGAAACATCTCCATACCTGTAGAAGTGAAAGAAAACAGCCAGGAGGAAAGAATTTGGGTATAAACTTGCCTTGATATTTGATACAATTTAAAGACTTTGTCTAATGGTGAAGTAAAAGCAGAAAATGGCACAAATATGTTAATAAAGTACAAGCTATAATGCACTCTTATCACTACCGTGTTATACTTCCAGAATTATAATGATTTAAAGTGGATTTTTAATTTAAAAATGTTGGGGTGTTTAGATTGTCATTTTTCCCTACAAAAAAACATTTTATCTTGAAGTACAGTGTGTGAAGATTTTTAATATTTCCCCTAAATATTATTAGGTTGTTTTAGTCCCTTTCTCTGTAGCCACTTTTGCAAGCTGACACGTTTAAAGCCTTCAACCCAATTAACCCATGCACACTCTAATTTCAGTTCAAAGAGCGAAAAATACATTTTGACCCAACTTCTAGTGTTAAGTTGATATTCTATCCCCATACCAGCCCAAGGCAGATCTATTGTCATTTGTCTTTACTCTTCTTTACAAGAAAAAAAAAAGAAAGGAAGGAAGGAAGAGGGAAAGGGGGGTCAGTAAAAGAAAGGAACCGACCACTCCTTTCAATATTCTCTTTTAGGTAAGTTCTCTACAATGACTCAAAACCCTAGGATGGGATAGCCTTGTCCCTTTCTAGGGAAGTTCAGAAATACAAAAACCAGAGTCTCACATCTGTGAGTCAACGTCACCTCTAGAAATGAAGCAGAATGCCACCGAAAGCAAGCCAGTTGACACACAGAGGGTGTGGGGGCACAGCCCGATAGCTCAGATCAGCCATGACCTTTTAAAAGGCAACTACATGGAGAAGCACCACTGCATGAGCACCAGTTACACAAGTAGAACAAGTGTGGTCACCCCGTCGGGGTCCGCAGCCCAAGCTAGACACACCCAGACTCTCCCACTCACAGAGCCACCAGGGCTGGTCTCAATTCGAAGCGGTGGAGGCTCACTGCCATGGGGATAGGTGAGAGGTGTGTCTGATGCCAATCAACATCGGTGAGATTACCCAATAAAGGAAAATAAAGAGGTAAAGCAAACACATGCACCCATGTCTGTACACTTCTTTTCAAAAGGGCTTGAAGAAGAAAAACAGAGCCCAAGAGAGAATGGTATTAGCTCAATTCATATGAAATATGCACCAGCCCTCTCCAAAACAATTTTCTAATTCCAGCAGAAAAATCTTCAATGGTGAACTAGCAAAACCCAGTTTCAGCTGCCCCCGACAGCACTTACTGGCTTATAGCAAACACATGAGCCACACTAAATAATCAACAACAACAACAACAATAACAACAACAGCAAAAACCAACCCTAAAAGAATGTAAAGTAATAATGCTATAATGATGACAATAATAATCACAGTTACCATTTACCTTTGTCTCCTGGCTTTTTCCTTATTCTTTCCTTTTTCCTACACTGGCCAGCTGGGGCCTTCTCTCCAAGTCATCCTCATAGAAAGGCGCCCACCCATCCCCACCCCCTCTCTGTCTGCCTGGAGCATGCATGGAAGGCCAGAGCTCAGGCCTGTAGCCTGGGTCGGTGCCTCCTCTGCCTCAGAGCCATGTTATTTTTTAAGAAATAACAAAAAGAACAAAACAACAAAGTCTGACAGTTGCTACCTATTCAGATCCTTGAAGGTTGCAAGGTTTTGATGATATTGATTCATCAGGAAAGTCTCCTTGCCAGTCAGCGGGGGCCAAGAACCACCCCCTGGCCTGCAGAGGGCACAGGCCTTCCCAGTCCCCAGGCTGCCACCAGCCCAGGGCCTTTGCCTTACAGAGGCCCATGCCCGAGGCTGCAGAAATCTGGGACAGCCATCTTCAAGAAGCCCTCTCAGGCCACAATTCCTTTACCAGCATGGATTCACGTTGGGACTATATAACTAAAGCAGCTGTGGTTTTATTTTATATATTTTTTACAGCTTCTTTTCCCAAAAATAATCTGCAGTTGTGTATGCAGCACTTTGTCCTGATGTGTGTGTTCTACAATAAAAACCAAATCAAATTTTTCAAAAAAATCAAGCTGGTTTGCTATAGTTAGCTACTTTCCATCATCTTCATAACACCCTGATGAGGTAGGTTTCTCATCCTCATTTTACAGATAATGAAGCTATATAAATCTAAAATAAAGATCTTCTCCCATAATACCCAGCTAGAGTGGAAGAGCCATCATCAAGCTCCAAATGAATTTTTTCCACTCTACCAAGGGTCAGGAAACTAGGACCCTTGCATCCTATCTGTCCTGCTGACTGTTTTTGCAGATGAAATTGCACTGCATTCAGCATTCTCATTCATTCCTGTATTCTCTGTGGCAATGTTGGTGTTGAAGCAGCAGAGTTGAGTATCCCCATGAAAGGAGCCATATGGGTTCACAGAAGCTAAACGAGTTCCTATCAGGCCCTTCAGGTGCCATAAAGAATTTTTAGAAGGTTGAGTTTAAAGAATATTTTCAGAAAATTAGGAAATTCTAGCAAGTGGGAGTTCGCCACAACCAATTTCTTTGCGAACGGCTACCCTAGGACGTTCTGCCCATGAAAAGAACTTTCTTCCAGTCCCTAAAAATCCAGGGAAGGAGTATTTGTTTTAGAAAAGAAGAATTGAAATTTCACTGATCGACTCCTTCAAGCCGTACGGCGTTCTACCTCTAGCTTCTCCTCACCTCAGCTTCTTATAGGACAGCTCCGCCAACTGCAGACCTAAGAGAAAAGAAGAGAGAGGAGCACAGTGAAAAAGTATTGCTATAGCTTTATGGAATTTCCATTCCATTTCCAGACCCTGCTCCCATGCCAGAGGGGAAATTTGAAGGAAACACGACAAATATCAGGGTTTACCTGCTTTAGGCTTATCAGATTGACGCAAGCCTGAGCAGATACCTTTATAGACTAGAATAATATAATTCTAATACGGACGGAAGGCACATCAGAAAACAGCCAATGGAGATGATTCCATTTAACAACAACAACAACAACAACAACAACAACAACAACAAGTATAAAAAGGAAAACCCAGGAAAGCTGGGTGACTGACTTCTCCCAGGTTAGCAACCGAGTAAAGGCTTCTCATCCATTCTCCCACACATTCAGTAGGATCCGGTTTAAGGCCATAACTGTACCCTATTCACCAGCTTCCATATAGACATTAAATTCATGTCCTTTCTCAAGGCCACAGCTTGGTGGAAAGAGCACCTTTGGGGAATCAAGCTGGTTTGGGTTCAAACCCTGTTTTGATCCCTTACTGCTTGTGCAAACTTAGGAAAGTCAGTAAACCAGTGGAAGCCTCGGTTTTATAGAAGAAAAATATAGTTAATTGTTCCCTGAGTGGAAAGAAGAGAAAATACAACATTCAATGCCGAGCAAAGTACCTAGCATGTTGTAGGCACTTTCTTAATACATGGAAAACACTAGTAATGGTCTTAAGAGACAAGTAAAACTGCGTCCACTTTATTGGGTCAGGGTCAGTAGGTATTAACAGTTGGACAAAGAAGCATCTCACGGTTCAAGGAAAGATGATAACCTGCTGGCCACATCTTATAGAGGTATTTCCATTCTGAGGGAAATTTAGAGTTTTCATCTGAGAAGGCTAAATGTTAATTTTCTAATCAAGTCTTGTACCAGTTGCATATAATTGTTATTATATGTTATGATTTATGGACAGCCTTGTTTTTAATTATGAGGTTTTTATTGGAAAGACAGGTTTCGGGGTGAGTCTGTCATCTGACTTGCCAGTACTTGTTAAAAGTTTTTATACTGTGACTCATTTACGTGTGTGTGTGTGTGTGTGTGTGTGTGTGTGTGTGTGTGTGTTTAGGAGTGCTATTATTAAATTTTGCTGACATACAGCGAAAACTTTGTGATTCATATTTGTCCATATATTTACCTCCCTACCACCCACTCTATCCTTTCACATACCTCATCCCTCCCCCATCTGTCAAGGCTAGCTGATTTCAGATTATTTTCAAGGTTTCCTACAGATAAGCTTACTTGGAATGGTCCTTGCCTAATTCCCTTTAGCTCTTTGTGCATGTGAAATAAAAGAAAACACTCCTGAAAAGTGAAGATCTTTTAGGTAGTGTGGTGTGTGGAAAAACTAGAGGAAATCAGTAAGTCAAAGTAAAAGCAAGAATGCTATTTCTTTATGCCCAACGTTTTTAGTTTATTTTAAAGATTTCTTTTTTACTTATTTGAGAGAGAGAACATGAGAGAGAAAGAGAGAGAGCGAGCATGAGTAAGGGGTAGGGGCAGGGGGAGAAGCAGACTTCCTGCTGAGCAGGGAGTCTGATGCAGGGACTTGACCCCAGGACCCCAGGATCATGACCTGAGCTGAAAGTAGACGCTTAACCAACTGAGCCACCCAGGTGCCCCCCCAAAATTAATGTTTTTAATTTTGTAGAAAGGGTACCTGCAGGAAAAATCACCTTTGTAACAGAGTCAGCAAGAGGTCCTGATATATAGTGGTATAAATTGCCTACAAAGGAAAAGAGAGAGAACATGAGTACACAAAGAATAAAGATACTTCCATAAGTAGAAAAACAAAAACAAAATGGAATGGATAGGAATGACTTAACTCCATGGTGATTCAATAATACCAAGAAACAAACCGTTGTTAGATGTGCACACTACCTGTGTACTAGGAAGAAAAACATATAAAGCCGGGCACAGGCCATCATGGAAAAATGCAGATGGTAACATTTTGCAGATGCAGGAGTTTTCTTTTGTGCTGCTATTGACTTTAAGTTTCCAACTGTTCCATTAATTAAAAGTATGAAAGATTAGGAGAAATAAAGAGAAGGAGTGAAAGAGAGAGAGTAGGAAGGAAAGAATCGGAAAATAAGAGAGAAAGAAAAAGTGTCCAGTGTTAGATATCACAGTTCAACAGAACTGCAAACCCCTGGAGCTCATGCCCAGTGGTGAAAACTCAGTTCCACCTCCACAAAATCACTTCTGGAAATGAGTCCTGTTATTGCTGAATAACAGACTAATCCTCCCAAACCAACCTGCAAAAATGAATAGCTTAAAACACCTGTGGTCAAGACTCTAGAGCTGGTTTCACTAGGTCTCCTGCTTCACGGTCTTCCACAAGGCTGCAGACGAGATGTCCATCAAAGCTGGGTCTCATCTGGAGGCTCGACTAGGGAAGGGTCTGTGTCCCCATTAACCACATGGAATTGTTAGCAGGATTCATTTCCTTGAGCGACATTGAACTGAGAGCTTCAGTTCCCTACTGTGCTTCGGTCCCCCTTCTTATGGCAGTTTACTTCATCAAAATCAGTGCAAGAGAGAGACAGAGAGAGTTAGAGAGACAGAGACAGAGAGAGTTAGAGAGACAGAGAGAGTGAGAGACAGAAGTCACAATCTTTTGCATACTAAGCAGGGAAGTGACACCTCCTCTAAGTTGTCAGTCTATTGGTTAGAAAACAGTTTCTCAACTAAAGGGGATTACCCAAGGCATGAATACTAGAGGGTGAGATCATCAGGGGCTGTCTTAGAGGTTGCCTGCCACAACTTGGCAATCTATTCTCCTTTTCTTTGTCATTTTTTTCTGTCTCATCTCTATTCATATTACCACAAAATTCCAAAATAATCAGGTCTAAATACACAAAGGTTTACTTTCAGGCCTAAGTCTGCATTCCTTAGAAGAGTTAGTAGTGTAGTAGAAGCAGTGGGTTAATAAGAAGACATGGCTTCCAGTTCTGGAAATTTACAGGCAATAAGATTTATCCATGAGCCTGATTTTCTCATCTTTGAAATGGGGATAATTATGTTTTCTCTGTTTACCTCACATAACTATTATGAGGACCAAGGAATATCATGTGTGGCAGTTATTTTCCAAAATGCAGCAACATAGCACCTTGAGGTACTTCTGACGACCATAAGTGGTATAAGGACTACAGGTGGAACTTTTTTAAAGTATTTGTTTTTAGAGTGCATTAGAAAAATATAACTTGCACAACAAGACCATTATTTCATAGCTAATGTTGCTCAAATGAGGCTTAAATGAAGTTGGAAAAAAGGTGAGTTAATCTGAAGAAAACTATGAAGAAAGTAATGATAGATGGTCTGAGAATTGCACAAACATTATGACGGTAATATATAAATGATTGCCTAAAATGTAAAATGCTCCACAAAGGCATCCAGCCTTACTCATTGACTCATGCTCCATGACTCTGGTTTAAGAAGGAAACTAGATACATTTTTGCTACCAACAGAGCAAACCTAACTACAATGGTGAAAGAGAGATGACCACTTGAAAATCCAATCCTACAAGTTTTGCCCACAAAGAATCCTTCCCCTATTACTTCTTTTTCTGTGTCTCTTTTATCACTTAATCATTTAAAGGGCCCCTGCAGAGTGCTTTGAACATATTAATCAAGCCATGAAAGTTTACTGACTTGTTTTCATTTTTTTATTTCATTTATTTATTTGTATTTAAACTATAATTAGTTGATATACAGTTCAGTATCAGTTTCAGGAGTAGAGTTCAGTGGTTCATCATATAACATCCAGTGCTCTTCCTAACAAGTGCCCTCCTTAATCCCCATCAGCTGTCTATCCCATCCCCTACCCACCTCCCCCATCAACCTTCAGTTTTTTCTCCATAGTTAAGAATCATGATCTATTTCTCCCCTCTTCTTCCCCCTCCCAAATGTTCATCATTCTGTTTCTTAAATTCCACATATGAGTAAAATCATGATATTTGTGTTTCTCTAATTGACTTGTTTCACTTACCCTCTAGCTCCATCTACATCATATGGCTAATGGCATGATCTCTTTCTTTTGATGGCTGAGTAGTATTCCTTTGTGTATATGTTTATGTGTGTGTGTGTATACTGTATCTTCTTTATCCATTCATCAGTTGATGGCATTAGACTCTATTGTTAATAAAACATTTATATCATTTGTTCTCTGATGCCCTTTTATTCCTAGCAATATATTAATAATAATTCAAATTTATTAGGGGCTTACTGTGTACTAAAATGTACATACACTATTTCAATGAATATTTCTCCTACGAGGAAGGTTGTGTTATCATAGCTCATGAATAAGGAAACCGAAGTCTAAAGAGGTTAAATCACTTAAACAAAATCACTCAGCTAGAAAGTAACACTTTTACATTTTGGCATTACAATTTTTTTTCCTTTGGAATATAAGAAATACATCAACACCAGAGCATTTGAAACAAGGTCAGAGAATGAGTTACTTACTTTTTGCCAAATACCCAGACAGGACATATACATTAAAAAGAACAAAAGAAGCAACTACATACTGACCAAAACTCTCATCCTACTCATTCCTAGGGGCAGAGGAGCGAACAGAAAAATAAGGTTCAGACACTTCCTAGGGCTCCTCCCAGGGAGAGGTGTCACACACACCACTTCCCCCAATGACCTCCCAACTAAAGACAATTCTATAAGCAAAGAAGTGCATTACTGATGGGCTAAACACCTGGTAAGCTGTTTAACTTCAAAGTCTCTTCTCAAAAGAAGACAATATCTCACTTTTGCTTTTTTCAGAATGACATGTAAATTTTGGCTGAAATCAGATATTTCATGTGATAAGGATAACTGAAATGTGTTTCATTCTCTTTCAAAAAGATCTTTGAACTTTATATCTTTAGAGCTAGAAAATAGACTTACAAAACCTATTTTGAGAAAACTGATTGCTAAAGCTATATAGCTCACTAACCAGAAAGTGGAATTCAAAAGATTGCAGAAGGTAGAACAGTCCCATATAGGAAATATTACTTTCTATACTCTGATTATCTACTGTCCATTTTGTAACAGAAAACAAGTTATTGCTCAGTTGGATCATGGACTAGTAATATTACTATGCTTTTATATTAATGTTTTGCTAACTCTTTATTATAACTTGTTTTGAAACTTTCATTTCAACACTGCCTAGGTTTATAACCACATCAAATACAATTTGAGCCTAGGGTGTCAAAGTTAAAATTCTAAAGCTGCCATCATAATGATACTGAATTTTGGCTTATGATACTTTTTTCTAAAGTTTCATTTCAACTGCCTTGCTTTATAATCATACCAGTTTTTCGGCACTGAATTATGAGTATGCATTTAGTATAGGAAGAGCAAAATTAAAAATCTAAACCGAGGGGCACCTGGGTGGCTCAGGTGGTTAAGCGTCTGCCTTTTGCCTTCAGCTCAGGTCAGGGTCCTGAGACTGAGTCCCACACTGGGCTCCTTGCTCAGTGGGGACTCTGCTTTTCCTTCTGCCTGCTCTGCCTGTTCTCTCTCTCTCTCAGACAAATAAATAAATAAAATCTTTTAAAAAAAGAAAAGGAGCCATGAAGACAGGCTTCTTTTACTGTTTTGTCACTGATGTATCTTAAGGGTCTAGAAGAATGCCTGGTACCTAACAGATGCTCAACATATATTTGTTGAATACCGACTAGATGAATGGAATAATCAATGCCGGTTGTACATAGAAAAGAACAACCATGAAAAAAATTCTTCACTCAGAAAGGGTGTTATTTTTAGGTGATTTTCTAATAATAGTGTTTTGCTCATTTTTCTCTCATTGGGTAAGAATGAATATATAGAGAGAAATTTTAGAAGAAACTCTTATCAGGAACATTGTGTAGTAAATGCTTTCACCTGTTTTTTGTTTTTTTTTTTTTCATTTAGATCTCTGAATTTTTTTCAGTAGATTATTCTGAGTTTGAATTTGAATTATGCTTTGTCTTGGGAACTGGTCCCTATGTATAAGCAATCAAAGAAAATGTTGAACTTTTAAATGTTAAATTTTAAATGTACAATTTTTAAAATAAACAGGATTAACAATGTAAAGGATTATGAAAAATGTCTTCAGAATGAGCAAACTGAGAAACAGAAGAGGTGATAGCAACATATATTATCAAATAATTTTTGGTAGGATGTTTTCAGAATTAATTGGAAAGTAAACTAATCTTCTATGCTAAAATTTGTGTCAGAAATTTTCATTTCTTCATTTATTAGTATAAATTAGTCCATATTGGGAATAAGCACTCCTCCCTGAGCTACAGACCCATCTTTTTTGTTGTTGTTAAAGATTTTATTTATTTGACAGAGAGAAACACAGCTAGAGAGGGAACACAAGCAGGGGGAGTGAGAGAGGGAAAAGCAGGCTTCCTGCTGAGCAGGGAGCCTGATGTATGGCTTGATTCAGGGACTCCGGGATCATGACCTAAGCTGAAGGCAGTCGCTTAACCAACTGAGCCACCCAGGCACCCCCAGACCCATCTTTCTAACATTAAACATTTCCATCTGGATATATCACCATGTCTCAAGTTCAAGCTCTCTGAACCTGAACTATCATGATCTTCACCTCAAACTGCATTCTCATCCAGTGGTTTCTATTTTGGTAACCATAATCACCAACCTCTCCAGTTGTACAAACCTGCCTAACACCTTCTTCCTCATCTGTTATCTCAAGTTAATTGCTAAATTCTGTTGAAATTATTACTTAAATGTATCTTAAAGGATTCTCCTGTCCATCTTAAGTGCGAACACTTTAGTCCAAACCACCACAATCTATCCTCTGAACTACTGGTCCAGTATCCATTCTAGCTTCTCCTCCAAACCATTCTCCAAAGTGCATGCAAAGTGATTTTTTTAATTTAACTGAATATCTGATCATATCACTTCTCTGCTTAAACCCATCAATGGTCTCTCTCTCTCTCTCTCTTTTAAGATCTATTTATTTATTTGCGTGAAAGAGAGAGAAAATGTGCACATGTGTGCCCACAAAGCCAGTCGGGGAGGGATAGAGGGAGAGGAAGAGAGAGAATCCTCAAACAGACTCCCCACTGAGCATGGAGCAAGATGAGGGGCTCAATCCCAGGACCCTGAGATCATGACCTGAACTGAAATCAAGAGTTGGCCACTCCACTGACTAAAACACCCAGCTGCCCTGGGATTCTTTTTGTAAAATAAAGATAAACATGCTTCCAATGGCCTCTACAGCCCTACAAGATTTTGCAATGCTTATGTCTCCAACTATGGCCAGCCATATTCTCCTCCATCCATATGTTCCAACCAAAATTCCTTCAATATGCACAGGTTTCATCCCACCTCAGAGGTTGCCACATGCCATTCCTTCAACCTGTAATGTTCCTCCTTGCAACTACTGCCCCATACCTTTGATTAGTTAATGCCAACATAATCCTGCCAATCTCAACACCCTCAATCTCTTTGACCACAAGACCCTCAAGTAGTAACCAGGAATTTTATTTCATGGAAGCCACCTAATCTTTTGTAATTAATGGTTTCTGACTTGCTCATCACTTGTACTGAGCAGATAGTATCTGATATTTCGTAGAGGTTCAATATCCAATTTTTAGGACTCAAAATCCAATATCCAATTTTTAATTTTTTTAAGATTTTATTTATTTATTTGACAGAGAGAGAGAGAGATCACAGGCATGCAGAGAGGCAGGCAGAGAGAGAGAGAGAGGAGGAAGCAGGCTCTATGCCAAGCAGAGAGCCCCAATGCAGGCCTCAATCCCAGGACGCTGAAATCATGACCTGAGCCAAAGGCAGAGGCTTTAACTCACTGAGCCACCCAGGCACCCTCCAATATCCAATTTTTAATGAATAAGTAAATATTTTACTAGCTAATAATTCAAGATTTTATTTTAGCATTGTGAGTAAAAACATGGATGAACTAAATGTAGATTGAGTATATTTTTAAGAGGATGTAAACTTGTTGGTATTATTTACATCATGTATGTGCCATATGTGATCAGTAATACATGGGGGAACGGTTTCACCAGAAGCAAGAAAGTTAAGAACAGCAAGAAAAAAGGGTTCATCAGGATCTAAATCTGCACAGAAGAAACTGCAAGAGAGGAAGGCTGGGATTACTGGATCTAGCAACAAGAAAGCCACTGGTTACCTTGGTAATGAGTTAGTTGATTTTGTGCATAACTGCTTACTAATTCTGTGTGAAAGCCAGATTACAGAAGGTTGAGGAGTGAATGGAAATAGAGATAACATTCCTCTTCCAAGGATCTTAACATCTGATTATGCAGTTACTTGGGCCACGCACAAGTTAATTTTCGATTGGGTCTGTGCTGTGTGATTGGGTCTACACAAAAGCAGCAATTTCAGATGAGACAAAAATTCAGGTTCCAATTCATAAAGATGAAAGTTTGAATGCAAGACTGGATCTACAGCATATCAGATTACCAAATCTTCAAGCCAACTGATTCTGCTGAGATGTGTGTATAGGTGTGTGTGTGTGTATACATGCCTTTTTTTCTTAATAAAGCCTCCTAAAATTAAAAAAAATTCCAAAAATCACTACATTTTATAGAATGCAGGAGCCTCAGGAAAAATATATACTTCATCAGAAATGTATCAATTATCTCTAATAAAAGAATACTCAATATAGGGGAACCAGGGTGGCTCAGTAGGTTGAGCTGCTGACTCTTGATTTCAGTTCAGGTCATGATCCCGGGGACCTGGGATTGAGCCCCATGTCTGGTTCTGTTCTCCATGGGGAGTCTGCTTGAGGATTCTCTTCCTTCTTCTCCTCTGCTCCTCCTCCCAACCCTACCCCCCCTCATGTGCACACACAGTCTCTCTCTCTCTCTCAAATAAATAAATCTTTTTTAAAAAAGATTACTCAACATAGTTCATAAGTAACGCATTCCAAGGGGGAAAAAAGCAAATTAAATGTGTAACTTATGCTAAATAACAATCTTCAAAAGAAAATTAAGATAAAGTAAAATTCTCAATTTGTTGATCTTTTCAGCAAATTTCCTTTTTTTAAGGTTTTGTTTATTTGAGAGACAGCATGAGTGGAGAGGAGGGGCAAAGAGAGAGGGAGAAGCTGACTCACTGCTGAACGGGGAGCCCCACACAGAGCTGCATCCCAGGACCCAAGATCATGAACTGAGCCAAAGGCAGACACTTAACCGACTGAGCCACCCAGGTGTCCCTCAGCATATTTTCAAGAAATTAAGCTCCTAGAGTCTCTCTCTACTTTGAGAAAATGTTTTCCACTAACTTAACCTCTCCTCCCCCTCTCAATATTCCATTTACAATAATAACAGTTGTGAGATGCACTTGATCCGAATATCAATGCTGAACCTTCAAAATAAGAAAGAGAGAAGTATGGATACACAACTTAGATTCACAAATAATTACTGACTCCTATTTCACTGTGTTACTCAACATGTCTAACCTGGTAGCACAGTCACTTCAGTAATGGGTAATGTTTGCCTACTGATGCTGTCCCCCTGGCATGCCATGGCCTACTGAGTTCTATTCAACTTGAAAAGGCTCTTCCATCATGAAATTTCTGGCAAACAAGAACTGCACATTACTGGTATTATAAGGTACGCAAGCCAAGATTGTCCTAATGTTTTTAAGTAGGATCTCTGCCATGATTAAACAATAATGAGAAACTTTATTTAAGAACAAGCTTCCATGAGAAGAGAAAATTTGATAAAATGAGGGAATAAATGATTTTATGCCTGAACTGAATGCCATACACTTCTATGAGCTCCTCTGAAGAAGTTCAAACTTGCCTCGCATACACAAAGTCTGGACATTCAGCTGAGTGTGTTGGAAGGGAGGTAGACAAAAATCATAGAAGCAGAAGATTCCCGAGTCTGTAATGAAATCATCCCTTTAATCCCTTCTCCCTCTATCCATGTGACATTTAAATCAGTGATTTTTCTAAGGGATCCACTCAATGGGGTATTTTGGATATTTTTCAGTGGCACCTTTTTATTGTAACAAATGACTTGGGGGCCCTATGGGCTCAAAGATAGGCACAAAGGCCCACACCATTGAATTTTCAGCAATCCCCTGAATATTCACATAGGTGAAAATGTGTGTAAATATTCTGTGCTAAGAAGCTAAATTTATGTTTTACATGTGAACATAAAGGCCTTGAAATATAGTGGCCTCCTGGGTAAAAATAAGGTTCTCAGCACTGATGATGTACTTTTTAAATACCATTCTCTCAGGAAACAAACTGAGGGTTGCTAGAGGGGAGTGGCGTGAGAGGGATGGGGTAACTGGGAGATGAACATGAGGGGAGTGTATGTGTTATGGTGAGTGCAGGGAATTGTGTAAGACTGATGAATCACAGACCTGTACCCCTAAAACAAATAACACATTATATGTTAATGAAAAATAAAAATAAAAATAAATAAATACCATTCTTCACTAAAAAGAATCAATGCTCAGGTGCCTAAGTGGCTCAGGGGGTTAAAGCCTCTGCCTTAGGCTCAGGTCATGATCTCAGGGTCCTGGGATCGAGGCCCGAATCCAGCTCTCTACTCAGCAGGGAGCCTGCTTCCTCCTCTCTCTCTGTCTGCCTCTCTGCCTACTTGTGATCTCTATCAAATAAATAAATAACATTTAAAAAAAAAAAAAGAATGCTCCTTGGATAAATGGTTGATTCTATGCATAGTACATGAAATTTACAAGATAAAACTGAAATACATTGTCATACCAAAAATCAAGGATTCTGTCAAAGACTACTGGAGTCACATTAAAAAGACCCAGGAACCAGCTTGCAGAAGCTCTCACTGGCCAAAGATATGCCTTGAGCATCAACAAGAATGATAATTACAGTGGATGAAAATGCATCAATTATGTTCAAATCCACAAGTTTATAATAATTCAAAAGTCATTAGTCACCTTTGAAAGATGCTGGAAGTTCAAATTATTAGTTTTAAATAATTTAAAACCTATAAATATATTTGAAAATAAAGTACTTACCCTGTCTTACTTATTTATACCCGAGGGCAAACAAGTAGATAGCAAATGAGGCTTTCTCTTTATAGAAGCTTTCCCTTTATCTTTAAAGATATAAATATATCTTTAAAAATTAATTAAATAAAATATTAAAAAGACTGGTATCAGTTATAATTGATGTTATTTTCATATTTATTCAAATAAATTATTAATAAAAACAATGTGTGAAATTGGGAAAGACTCCATTATACACTGAATTGTGTCCCCCCAAAATTCATAATCTTTATAATCTTTAGCCTTCAGGATCTCAGAATGTTACTATCTATATTTGAAGACAGGGCATGCAGAGAAGTGATTAAGTTAAAACGAGGCTGTTAGAGTGAGTCCTAATCAAATAGTGTCCTTATGAGAAGAGGGAATTTGGAACACAAAAGAGATTACCAGAGACTTACATGCCCACAGTCTGCCTCTCCCTCTCCTTCTGTTCCTCTCCCCTGCTTGTGCACTCTCTCTCTCTCTCAAATAAATAAATAATCTTTTAAAAAAAGAAAAAAGAAATAAATATGAGAATATAGAAAGAGATATACTATGAATCCTGAAGCATAAATCTCAACTGAGGAAATGGAGAGAATCAAGCCTTCCGATGGGAGATGGATCATATATAGTTTGAAAAAGTCTCCCAAATTATTCTGAATTACCTTCTCTCCCCACTTAGAAATCTTGGATCCAACCATATGCAAAGCTATGTCACTATTTCTTTTGGTCACTCAACTGATTTGTACTCACACTTTCATAGTGAGTTCATATATAGTTTTACCAAATTTAGAATATGAATATTATCACTGGAAATTTGCATTATTTATAATATTGAAGCTGATTCTACTCCTTCCCTTCTTTTTTTAAAGATTTATTTATTTGTCAGAGACAGAAAGAGAGGGAGAGAGGGAGGGAGAGTACAAACAGAGGGAGCAGCAGGCAGAGGTAGAAGCAGGCTCCATACTGAGCAAGGAGTCTTATGTGAGACTTAATCACAGGACCCTGGAATCATGACCCAAGCCAAAGGCAGACACTTAACTGACTGAGCCACCCAGCTATCCCTCTACTCATTCCCTTCTATTTACCTCCAAAATTCTATGCCAATTTACCATTTACATTCTCTCTTTTCTCACTTATAAATTATCCACCATATTAAATGGCATAGCTTCATCTCTTAAATATGTTTAAGGCATTAACAATAAGTTGTGTTTCATCCTAGAGACAGCTGGGTTTCAGGGAGAGGTAAAATGTTTCATTATCTCACCCTATTGTCCAAGACAAATGTGCTATTGTATTACATGTGAAATGTCATCTTTGAAGTCTATTAAGAGTGTGCTGTGAGGTGAACCATCTGGAAAACACAATGTAGGCTGGAAAATAATTATAAGCTAGTTCATTGCACTTTTTTTTCCAGTTAAGCCTACCATAACAGCTGCTAGAAACTTTATTCAGTGTTAAGGGTGGAAGCTCTGAAGCCACACAGTTTAGACCCTACCTCCAACAATGCTTAACTAGTATGCAAGTTACTAATTTCTCTGATCCTTTTATCTTGTCTCTAAAATTGAGAAACTGATACATTTTGCATAGGAGTTTTATGAGAGTTAAATGAAATAATACTTGTAAATCACTTGGAACAGGGTAAACATTAAATGTTTTTCTCCTCTCTTCTTTGAAATATAGAGAATATTTCATGTCCTTTACATAGAGAATCTTAGATAATCTAGTAATATTTGGAAATCAGATTGAGCAGTCTATTGTAAAGATGTTTTGTAACAAAAATTCCATCGAGTTTTCATGTGGTTCTTTGGATTTCAGGGGAGAAAAGGGGTTTAGAAGATCAAGTGTGAAGCTTTCTTAGGAATTCTCAGTCTGGAGTGGGTTAGGACCACCTAGACAGGCTTACTAGGAAGGCGCTGTCCGTGGTGCTAGTAACCGCACGTATCGCTGGCACCATTTCCCCCGCCCAAAATTCTTTTCCAGTCAACTTACTTAGGGAAGCTCACATATCTGCCTCGTGGAAGATTCTCAGTCATTCGGCTAATTGGCTTTTTCCCTATCTTATTACTCTTTGTCTATGTCCCCTTCAACTAAAAGCAATTTTCTTCCATTTCTTTATCAACTCCAAATAATTTTCATTTTTCAGACACTTTGGCCATGCTTACCACTTAAGAAGCTGGCTCAAAAATTGGCTCAAGCTATGTTTGTTAAGTTTCAGAGAAATTAAAGTTCAGATTTAGAACATAGGAAACAATTTCTAATGCATTCTTTTTAAAAAGAAGAAGGGGGGGGATTTTAGGGCTCCTGGGTGGCTCAGTGGGTTAAAGCTTCTGCCTTCGGCTCGGGTCATGATCTCAGGGTCCTGGGATCGAGTCCCACATAGGGCACTCTGTTCAGCAAGGAGCCTGCTTCCCCCTCTCTCTGCCTGCCTCTGTGCCTATTTGTGATATCTCCCTCTCTGTCAAATACATACATAAAATATTTTAAAAATAAAATAAAATAAAATAATAAAAAATAAAAAAGATTTTATGTATGTATTCAATTTTGGACTCCTGGATTATAGGACATACTGAGCTAAATTTTGTTGAACTAATTTAATTACTGGACCTGTTAGAAGAAAGACCCCAACAACACTCCTTTAAAAGGCAACCTGCCTTGTTACATTTAGCCATGCACGAAATTGCAGGGAAGCTAGGCTCTTCTAAGTAAGATACTCTGGACTAAGTCCATTTGCTACCACATCCACCACTATCAGTTTGATGACTCAGCTCCACAGAGTGACTGCCAAGAAACAATGACATCCATTTCAAAACTCTGGCTTCCCACTGTCCATATTTCCTCTTCCTTCTTTCATTCTACCTACATACCTGTAATCCCCAATACACAAAGGGTGGGGACTAGCCCCAAAGACTGGTCAAAAACAGCTCATCTATGCTTTTCAACCAGAAGTAGACTATTCCTCTTGCCAGATCAAGGAATGGAGTCACCATCAACAAATAAAAGGACTTTTCTTTTTCCGATAAGAGTGAAGGTTCAAATAAGAGGGAAAGGTAGAGAAATTAAGAAACTGAAAACTAAGAAGTGAGGGTGGGGTAAGAGAGAGGAAAAAAATGGTTATTAATGCTGCTTTCTTCCCTTCCCTATCCAGATGGATTTCAACTCTGTCAGTCAGTAGGTCTTCACCCTAACCACCACTTCCATGGACTCCTCTATCTTTAAAGAGCTCTTCCTTATTCTTCAATGGATTGCAAAGGGGGCATCCAAGCTAAGGTATGCTAGAAGAAACATGTGAAACAAACTCATTTATGAGTAAGCAAGCAATTGCCTTTCTTTAGGCACGCTTCCTCTGCACTCTGAACCAAAATTAATTTGTAAACAAGAACTGTTCTGTTTTAGAAGAAGCTCAGTCTAATATAGTTCTTTGCCAAAGCTTTCAGGGAACAGATACATAACTTGTGATTCTCTTCCTATTTTAATCAAACATCAGCTGTAATTTTTTAAAATCTTTAAAGAAATGCATATGCTACTTCAAACTCACCTAGGAAAATTGGAAAGGAAAGCAATTGGCCTTTAAATCTTCAGAAGTGGATTTAATGACAGGTTCAGCCTGTTTAATGATGGGCCCAGCACCACACCCCTGTTTTATTATGCTTCATTATTACTGCATAAATTTCCTTTATTACTCATGATAAATAAAAATCAACTACTTGCGAAGTGGGTTTAAGTAGGTAAGAGTCCAAACAAACATAATACTATTCATATCATGAAACCAGCATCTCAGATTCTTAAAATTTATATTTTTAAAATGTCTGACAGGTTGCCATTGTCATTCTCAAACTAGGTTTTGTGTGTGTGTGTGTGTGTGTGTGCGTGTGTCTGTGTGTATCCATTATTCAAAGATGAAAAGAATAAAAAGCACATTCAAAACAGGATTCTAAGGATTTTTCACTGTGACTGATTCTTCACTAATTCAACTAAGAAGACACACCCAAAAGAGAATTGTTAAGGTTGATGCAAGATGTGAAACTAGTGAAGTTCAAATACTCCCTGGAGATGAATTTAACCTGCATGACAGATGTAAAACTGTCACTTTCAGAAATCTTAAGGGAGAAACCCCGCGTCGGGGGTCCCTGCTCCACGGAGGCCTGCTTCTCCCTCTCTGGCTTCCCCTGCTTGTGTTCCCTCTCTCACTGTCTCTCTGTCAAATAAAAAAAAAAGCTAAATAAACAAACAAATAAATAAATAGTGAGTGAATAAATATAAATAAATAAATAGATAGATAGATAAATAAATAAATAAATAAATAAATAAATAAATAAATAAATAAATAAAATCTTAAGGGAGGCGAAGCTATTTTAAATGCCTTTCTCTTAGCCAGTCATTCACTTGCCAATCTCCAGAGTGAAACCAGCTGGCACCGGGCTGATGAAATAGAAATCCTCTGCTCCGCCTGCTGGAGGGAGGGGATTAGCAGCTGACTGCATTGATTCAACTTTTCCAAAACCTTAGCTAAGGCCTTGCAGGACACAGGGCCAGCAGGACAGCAGGCTCCGCGCGCCCAATGTCTGACGCATGCGTCCCAGGACCATCTGGGCTGATTTCGCACCGCCCCCCGACCCCCTATACCCGCGACGACTTCCCTACCCCACGCCCCCCCCCCCACGCCTGTCCCTACCTCTTGGCTGTAACGTCATCTGCAGGCCAGGCCTCCAGGCCAGCACAGTAGGAAGTGCCTGCGCTGGCCGGCCGGACAGGGGGCGGAGCCTAAGGGGGTGGGGTAAGCCCTCCCCTGCCGCCCGGCTGGGAGAGGATTCATTCCCAGCCGGCTCTCCACCTAGCTGGAGCAAGGCTCGGCCGGGAGGACGCTGCGAAGCGCCCGCGCTCGGCGGCCTGAGGCGCCTGCGCTCGGCTGCGGCTACGCGAAGCGCTTTTTCCAGGGAGCGAGCCGAGAAAAGCCCGGTTTAACAACGACTGGCTCGGCCATTGCAGGGGCCTCCAAGCGACAGAAAGACGGCGAAAGAGGGCTGAAGCTGACCTGAGCTTTCCCACGGAGGGGAGAGGGCGCCGGGCCGAGGTGGGGAACAAGGCAGGAGTGTGGCGAAGCTCAGGGCCAGTGGTGGATTATCCCGGCCAGGCTGCGTCTGCGGGCTGCGAAATGCGCGAGGAGGACAAGGGCATGCTCGGTGGTGGCGGCGACGACGCGGGCCTGGCCAACGCCTCCGCGCAGGGGCAAGTGGAGACGGTGCGGCAGCTCCTGGAAGCCGGTGCGGATCCCAACGGAATCAATCGCTTCGGGAGGCGACCCATCCAGGTAGCTGGGGCCCTGGGGCCTCGCCGGCAGAGGGCGCATGAACAAAGGAAAGCGGCCTCGGTGGGACGCGCGGGGACGGAGATCTTGAGATCTTCACCAACGTACCTGTGTCTCTCTTCCTTGAGGTGTGGAGCCCAGGTGTAAAGCAGGTTCTCCCTGACCAAGGATCCTAAAGAAAGGGATTGAAAAATACCGCGACTTCAGTTTGGCTTTCTTTTTAGTAGTGGAAAAAATGTCAATATTCTCTCTTGCGTCTCATGATCACAGTCGCAAGGGAGACATTCAGTTGGGGAGAAAAGGAGAAGTTATTTGGAGAGGAAAACTTTTGTGTTGTCTTTCAATGAATATCGATCAACTTTCACTGACAAATAATTAAATGACAAATTACACAATCTATATTAGATTTGAGAAATCATGCAGAATCATAGTGCATGAAAAAAATTACCGTGCACGTGTAGGCTGCGATATGAAATTCTTTGTATTCTTTTCTCAGAGACAAACTGAATACAAAGAGATAAGCCATGATTCCTCCACCACAGTACCTAATTCCTTTTACGTTAGCAGTGTCTCTTGAGCGTTACATAAGAAAAAATATGCGTCTATCGATTTATAACTGTCATACAAAGTGATTAGATTACAAAAGCATGCTTGCAGCAACTGCTAAGTCCTTTTTAAATGGCAGAATCTACATAAATAATTCGCCTCTGAGTTGCTAAAATCCTTTATTCAATATGTTTATAAATCCCTTTAATTAGTACTGCTTTTTTTAAATTCCTTTAAAATCCAAGGTAAGGGCACTTGGGTGGCTCAGTGGGTTAAAGCCTCTGCCTTCAGCTTTTCAGGTCACGATCTCAGGGTCCTGGGATCAAGGCCCGCATAGGGCTCTCTGCTCAGCAGGGAGCCTGCTTCCTCCTCTCCATCTGCCTGCCTCGCTGCCTACATACTCTCTCTCTCCCCCCCTCTCAAATAAATAAATAAATCTTTAAAAAAATAAAATCCAAGGTAATATTTTGTGCTGTAATGTTGACTATAATGGTCAGTATTCATCTCAATGTCACATTCTAGAACCAAGCTGTTATTAAGGAATCTTACTGTGTAGATTTTTAAAGAAATATTATGTTCATTTATTTTGCATTCTAAAAAAAGTGTTTTAAGAAATGAGGGATAGTTTGGGGTGCCTGGGTTTCTCAGTCTCTCAGTCGGTTAAGCATCTGACTTCCCCTGGGGTCCTGATCTTAGGGTCCTGAGATCAACCCCTGCCTCCACTCCCTGCTCAGCAGGAAGTCTGCTTCTTCCTCTCCCTCTGCCTCCCCACCTCTCGCACCTTCCCGCACTCCCCCACCCCCCCACCCCTCTTGTGGGGAGTCCCAGGATAGAGCCCAGGATTGGGCTGCCTGCTCCTCCGGAAGCTTGCTTCTCCCTCTCTCACTCCTGCTCCTAGTGTTCCCTCTCTGGCTGTGTTTCTCTCTGTCAAATAAATAAAATCTTTGGGGAAAAAAAGGAAAAGAAAAAGAAATGAGGGATAGTTTAAAGCCCAAAAATATTGTAAAGTAGTTCTTTCGGACTTCAAATGATATTAAATATAATTTTAAGAGATTTTCTTGCTAGAGGATGGGAAGGGAGGGATAGGGTGGCTGGGTTATGGAAAAATAAAAATTAAAAAGGTAAAAAATAATTTAAGAGATTTTAATTACAGTTTTAATTCATTTTCTGAGATATTAAGAACCACTTTTTTCCCCTCTATATATGAAATATCTGACATACGTCACTAGTGGAAATGATAACCTATCAAGGTTTTTATTTTTAAAAAGATTTTATTTATTTGACAGAGAGAAACACAGCTAGAGATGGAACACAAGCAGGGGGAATGAGAGAGGGAGAAGCAGGCTTCCCGCGGAGCAGGGAGCCTGATGCAGCCTCGATCTCAGGACTCTGGTAATTGGACCTAAGCGGAAAGCAAATGCTTAACGACTGAGCCACCCAGGCGCTCCTCATATCATTGTTTTTAAGGGAGGAAATGAATGTTTCTAATATTCATGAAACAAAAAGTACTGTTTTAAATTACATGGTTCATTTTTAAGTACATAAACTCACAAGAACAAATAACTCCATTTTGGATATTTAGTTATCAAAAACTGTTTTATTGTTAAAGTAAGAAAATAATACATGTACACAGTGGATGCTACAGGTTTACAGCTCCAAAAGATTTTTTGTAAATTATGCATTGCTCTGATTTGACTAACATCCGAGCTCTTTTTCACATAGCAAATGATTTACTAACATTATAAAAACGTATTACATTATAAAATCCTGTACAATGTACATATGGCATTTATGTTACATGTTTGTTACATTAAATATATTACCCTTTAAAATTCATCCTTTACCAATAAACTTAAATTATTAAAAATGGTAAATCCTGTTTTAAAAAAACTTGTTTTCATCATCTTACAAGACTAGCTGTGACATTATTTACTTTTCCCCCTCTCTCTCCCATTTTGGCTCAAACTGTCAGACTATATTCAATTTATGAGCACAGACATATTATGACAATGAAATGTAAAAACCTCCCACTGGGGATTTACACGGAAAACTAAACAACTTAAAACATTATTTCTCCTGGAAAGCATTACTCTTTTAAAACTATCAGCTGACTTCCTAGTAAATATTTTTAGATCCGGATTATGGCTGATGTGGAAGAGACATCAAGGGAAATAATCTAAGACTGTAAAAGCTTTTAAACTTAACTCTGCTCATAAATGATTTAATAAAATAGATTCCTGTGTTAAAACGGAAGTCAAAATTTTCTCTTTTTTGCACGACTATTAGCGCTTTATTATCAGCTCTTTCTTTTCTTCGCCTGTTCCGGGAATTTAAAATGAAACTCCGTTAGGGCTGAGCAAAGAGTATTACCGGAGAGAGGGGAGGAGGGAGGATGTTGGGATTGCTCAGCAAAGGAAATGTAACCAGACTCCTGAGACTTGTAAGCTTGTAAGGTGGATACTTCATGAACAGGTATTTCTCTGAACTAGTTCTACCTGTCCTGGCCCAGGCCTGTATCTCGCTGCCCTGACCACTCTGCTCTCTCCGGCAGGTCATGATGATGGGCAGCACCCGCGTGGCCGAGCTGCTGCTGCTCCACGGCGCGGAGCCCAACTGTGCCGACGAAGCCACCCTCACCCGACCTGTACATGACGCGGCCCGCGAGGGCTTCCTGGACACGCTCGTCCTGCTGCACCGAGCCGGGGCGCGGCTGGATGTGCGCGATGCCTGGGGCCGCCTGCCCGTGGACCTGGCTGAGGAGCGGGGCCACCACGCTGTCGCCCGGTACCTGCGCGCAGCTGTGGGAGACTGATGGCAGGTACCCCCAGCCGCCCACAACATTTCTTTTCTCCCTTGTTCCCCACCCCCAACTTTGTTCAAGGGAGGCTGCAAATGTGGAGCGGCGGAAAGCCTGAAAGCCTTCCAGGAGACTTGACTCACCGTGCGGGAGGAGCAAGCAGACCGTGAATACCGGTTTTGTTTTGTTTTTGTTTTTTTGTCTTTGTTCCCTTGGATCCCGTCCTCACACGGTGCAGCCAAACGCAAAGGCGGTGCAAATGGACTTCCAGAGAGTTTTATAAGCTGAACGTGAAGCTCCCGGGTGTCGTTTACTTTTCAGGGTTTTCTGGCAAAAAGTGGCCTGTAAAGTCCCCAAAGACCCCAGATGTTTGCCAGATCACTGGGAAGATGCTGGCGGCAGAGTAAGAGGCGGCAATGATCGGATTTCAGCGGGAGGCAGATGACATGTTTGCCTCACTGACATTGAAGGAGGGTACTGGAAGCCTCTAGGTTAGATTTCGGGCGCCGCACAGCTAGAGGGAAAATTTTGAAGACTGAGGATATGACAATGACGATGCCGAAGACGACTTTGACGGTAGATGGCATCATGTGCCCAATGCTTTACACGCTCTGTTGCCACGCAAGTCACCTGCGAAGCCCTGGGGACTTGCGCGCTGCTCCACCGGATAGTGACGGGAAGGGATGTGACAGCCACCTGGAATTTACCCACAGGTTTTATGATTCCCTGGGTCAAGAAGACACAGAACAGCTCTCGGAGAGGGGAGGGTGCTTGCTGTTTATTATTCAGTCGAGGAGAGATTCTTGGGGAGTTCCAGAAGTCAGCACAGGGGGTGACGTGGTGGATTGTAGGGAGAGCAGCTGTCACAGTTAACTGTAATTTGCTCCAGCTACATACGTTAGGATAAAGAACCCCCCCCCACTTCCCCCACTCAGATGAAAAGATTTTGTGCTATTTTGTATTTTTGAGTTGTTCTTCAATAACAGTCTTACTGGGGAGGCTTTAAATAACAAAGTGAATTGCACTCCGTGGTAAGGAGGTGAAGAACTCCAGCTTTTAGAAGCTCTGGCACCAGAGTTCTGGGCCAAAGCTTAGACCCTTTCATCCTTAACCTATTTATTTCTTTGTTAAATTTTCTGACCATTTCTTTTACTAGAGTGCCTCAGGGGGTCAAACTATGAAATATTCCAAATATATTGTAAAAAACAAGTGCACTTACCCAGTAAATTATCTTGGGGTATTTCCCAAAGGGTTGCTGAAAGAGTAAACTGAGTATGAAATTGTTGAAAATATATGATGATGGCTCACAGAATGTCTTCATATCTGTGGAACAAACTAAAGGTGCACGGCTTTGGGATTTACTGTCGGGTGTTGCTTGACTCCTTACAGCATCGGAACAACTGATACTTCTGTGCTTTAATATACAAAAAAAAAAACACAATAGATTGGACTCAAGATGTGGATATTTTGGTTTAAAAATGTATGATCACGGATTTACCACTAACTCCTGAGAAATGTTAAAGACTCAAAGAGGCTCACTTCTCTTACTCTTTGTAATAGTTATTGATAAATGATACCGACAACAACTTATTTTTAAAAACCTGTTACATACACTACGAAAAGATTTGTGGGGGGTGTGAGAGAGAGAGAGAAACAGGAAAAAAAAACTAATTTGAGAGACCAAAAGAAGAGGTTTCTTTAAATTGAATTTAAAAATCTTTACTTCCTCAATTCTTTATACCCAAATGAATACATTACTGGGGAAAGTTAATTGAGAATTAGAGCATTTTCTTATTGGGAAATATATGTAAGTACTTACTGACAAAACTTGTGCCAGGCATACATTAAAATACATTTGTTCATTTAATACCTAAACCTGATAGATGTCATTTCCCAGTTGGAAAAAGATAGAGAAATATTAGTTGATTATTTTTATAACAGCGTACAATTTGTCCAATGTTCAAGACATGGTTCAAGATTCTACCAGAAGAAGAACAAGTAGAATTAGTGATCTGGAAAAATAATAGAAGTCATCTGAAGAGGGGCCCCTGGGTGGCTCAGTTGGTTAAGCAACTGCCTTCCGCTCAGGTCATGATCCCAGAGACCCTGGATCTGGTCCCACATCAGGCTCCCTGCTTGGCGGGAAGCCTGCTTCTCCCTCTCTCACTCCCCCTGCTTGTGTTCCCTCTCTGGCTGTGTTTCACTCTGTCAAATAAATAAAATCTTTAAAAAAAAAAAGATTTTTAAAAAAAGTCATCTGAAGAAGCACTTCTGTAGACTGCCTTATGTAGAAAATTCAAAAATCAGTGTCACTCAAAATACAAAAGGTCTAGGGTGCCTGACTGGCTCAATTGGTAGAGTATGTGACTCTTGATCTTGGGGTTATGAGTTCAAGTCCCACACTGAGTGCAGAAATTAATTTTAAAAACTAAAATAAAAGGTCTGGTTTCAAAAAAAAAAAAAGGTCTGGTTTCATGTATATGTTAACAGCTAATTATTCCAAATTCTGACATCCTAAGTTTTTATTATTAACAACCTATTGAGTCATTCTGTGAAAATATTTTGGGGTTGGTATAATTTCAGAGTGTTCAATTAACAAAGCTACAAATAGATATGAGCATAGAGATAATAGATGATAGAACGTATATAAGAAAATACAATTTTAATTTTAAAAATTAATTGAAGGAGCAACAATATCACAGTACTTTCCATGATCTTCTGTTCTATTTATAATGCCAGGGAAGAAAAAAGGAATGAAGTTAGGACCTGATTGGAAAATGGAAGACCTGGGTCCCCATATTGGTTCTCCAGCTACACCACCTGAGTCCTGCAACTTTAATTAGCCTCAATTTCCCTCATTTATAAAAGATGGGAATTAGACTTAGATTACTCCAAAGTTCCCTACCATCACTAAAGCTTTACCCCTTTATGAATGTGGCATAAATGACTATAGTGGGGTCTTGTATTTTATTAGTAATAATTGTGCCAAACCACAAAGTCAAGGAAAGATACATAGAAGAATAGAGAGGAAAGACATATTTTAAAATTCTGGAGCCCTGGAAGGGGAGAAAAATCTTTATTAAGCACCACCTCCACCAGTAAGTTGAAAAATTATAGACAAATCTGTGCGGACTAGGAGCACGAAGGATGCTTTGCAAATTAACAGTTTAAATGTTAATGTCTTTCTCACTTTGTTTTACCTCTCATTTTCCCTGTTACTTTTTGCATTTCTCTTATGTCACTTGAAGCCACTAGGAATTAATTTCTCTTTTTTTTAAGATTTTATTTATTTGATAGAGAGAGAGATACAGTGAGAGAGGGAACACAAGCAGGGGGAGTGGGAGAGGGAGAAGCTGGTTTCCTGCAAAGCAGGGAGCTCCCAGGACCCCAGGATGATGACCCAAGATGAAAGCAGACACGTAATGACTGAGCCACCCAGGCACCCCAGGAATTAATTTCATACAGTGAGATAAGCAAGTAGACCAAATAGATTTATAAAATGCTGAAGTAGACATTACAAATTAAATGTTCTGAAATCAAAAGTGGTTTTAAAGTGAGCATAAAACAAGGGATTCGGACCCAGAATGGGTTGGTTCAGGAGTTAGAACCAAGGAAAAGGTTAGGCTGGGGCACCTAGCTGGCTCAGTCGGTAGAGCATGCAACTCTTGATTTCTGAGTCTTGATCTTGGGGTGGTGAGTTCAAGCCCCATGCTGGGGTGTAGAGCTTACTTAAAAAGAAGGAGGGTTCCCCCTCAGCCTGCCTCTCGGCCTATTTGTGATTTTCTCTGTGTCAAATAAATAAATAAAATATTTTTTTAAAAAAAATAGTAACATAAAAAATGGAGGGAGGGAGGGAAAGAGGGAAGGAGAGAGACAGAAGGTTGGGGATATCAGAAAGAACAAAGTGCAAAGGTGAGAAAATGTTAAAATATGTAGTCATTAGAAGATAAGTAACTGTAATCAGCTGTCAGGGATCTTACAGACCTATTTCTAAAGGTCTATACTTTCTCGTTTGTTTCCACTGGATTCCTTGAAACTTTAGGTCCTTAAATTTTGCCTAGGCGATAGTAGAAACCAGCTGGTTAGGGAAGACTTCTGTATCACCTAAATGTGTACCTGTCAGCTATTCAGGAGGGCAGAGAAGGAAATGAAAGTAAAAAAAGGAATAAAAGGAGGAACAGCTTGGTGGTGTTTTGTGGAAGAAGGGCCAGTAATTTGACAGAATTAATCAAATCAAACCCAAACAAACTTATACGGTCTACATACTGATGGGATTTGTGAAATGTTCCCAGGCCTAAAAAAATTAGAATCTGCTCATTCCCTACTGCCTTGGTTTTCTATAAAACTTTTCTCGAGTTCAGCTATGACAAATAGGATGGTTTCTTTCTTGCCTCTTGACTCGCCCACTCAGAAGATTTTAATATCATTCCTTGCATAAGGAAAAGAATTACTTCTCTTTTAGAAGGGGTACCCTTTGTATGTCATATTTTTAATTATAGAATTATGTGTAATATGTACAATGTGATTATAAATATATAAATTTAAATATTTAAGTATACACATTTATTTAATTTTAAAATTGTAATTATAAATTTAAATATTTAAATTTTTATATCTTTATAATTTCTTTATTAATTTTGCCACAAATTTGCTTTGAAACCAGTACTGCTAATGATATGTAACTAGCATGGATTACATTCTAAGCACACAAATATAAATCAACATGTACATCAAAACCAAACATCCAACTCTGATTCACTAATCTCAAGTTTGACATAAATAGAAAGCAAAGATTTTGCTGAGGGAAAAAAACCCTGTGAAGACGACATGCTGACTCACAGCCATCTAGGGTATGGTGGAAGTTTACAAAGGAACCCCAAACACCTGTTTATCTCTCTCCCAGTCAGAAGCCCTGGGCATTAAAATTCCAGTACCTGTGGGTCTGAGCTGCTGGGTTCTACCACCTCTTCTAGGGCACAGGAGAAACCTCTGTAGTCCCCCATATCTCCTCCCAACATGCCACCTAGAGTTATAAACACGTTTAACCTGGCCTAAAATATTTGGTCATCTTCTACAACTCTCTAATCTCTAGACTGCCTTTGATAGTTACCAAATACAAATGTATCCAGGATTGCAGGAGCCTTTTGATCTGCTTAAATCTCACCATGCACACAAAAAAATGTAATGTCATCCTCTCTCTAGAGAAAAATTACATGACATTTCATTTTACATTCACCTCAGGTATTTATTGTATCTTTACAAAGATAGTGCTGTCCCTGCCACTCATTGGAGACCAATGGATAAGGACATAGTTCTCAATCTTGTCTCTATATTAGAACTACCTACATAGGGAGATGTTCTAAAATGTATAGCTACTTACGATTAGGTCTACAGAATTAGCATCTTTAGGTTTGAGAGGTCTGTGGTGGTTACTATAAAATGTTTGTTCCTGGTACACTTTCAAACAATACAAAAAATAAAATTAAACAAAAATCTCCTAAAACCTCATAACCCCTCCCCATTCTCACTACACAGAGGTAACCACTATTTTTAAATTTTTTAAATTAACCTTCCAGAAATATAAGTGCATAGAATTGTAAACACCTCTCACCCAGTGCACACATTTGGAAAATATAGATGGGACCATACTATTCCACAACTTGTTTTCTTTGATTAGTAATAGATCTTTGACAACTTCCATTATCAGGACAGACAGATGTGCTTCACTTTTTTTTATGGCTGTATAATTTTGTATTTTATGGATGAAACCCAGTTTAAAAAAGAAATCTATTTACAAACACACAAATCTACTTTTTTCTTTCTTGCTTTTCTTCTTCTTCTTCTTTTTTTTTTTTTTGCTGCTACATATGATGCTATCAAGAATATTTTTGGCATCCTTACAAGAACTATCTGCAGAAATTTATAGAGAGAAACTTCAAGGGTTAAGAATACATCTCTCTCTCTCAAAAAGAAAAGTCTACACCTCTCTGTCACACACCCAGGCATACAAAATGTGTGTGCATATGTGTGTCTCTGTGTCAAATCCTTCCAAACTTTTATGTGCGCGTTTATATTTGTTTGTATATCTTCAATATTACATATGAGTGTGTGTGTATATATGCACATATATATATTTATATACATACTGCTATGAGTTACTGAGTAGAAATGCTGAGTTAAAGGACATGTATCTTTATATATGTGTATAAACATATATGTGTATATACAAAAATACAAATATCATAAATACAAATATATGCATGCATACATAACATATATCCCCTTCCATACATATATATACACAGTACATATATGGTATATATATATTCCCATGCATATATTTATGTATATGTATCTTTGCATACTTACATGAGTTATAGGAGAGGAACTGCCAAGTTAAAAGGACACATATGCATGTTCAATTTTTATAAATACTCCAAAGTTGTCTTCCAAAACAATCATACCAAGTTACAATAGTGTGTGTGATTGTTTCCTGATGACTTTACCAACATTATCACTCCTTTTTAAATTTCTGCCACACTTATAGATGTCATTGTTTCTGTTACTTTTCTTTACTAATGAGTAAAACTGAGTATCTTTTCATACATGTTTCTGAACATTGGCATATGCTCTACCATAAGCTACCCATTGTATTCTTTGCTCTTTTTTCTACTGGTTTACCTTTTTGTTCATATATGTATTTATTTATATATTCTAAAAGTTCATCTTTTGTCATATGTTCAACGATAGTTTTAAAATCTTGCTAATGGTGACTTTCATCTTAGACCTTTGGGGTTTTTTGAGTTTGAACATGTGCCATATTATGTAAGCTCCTCATGGAATTCTGATCATCAAGAGTTACCTGAGAAAAGAAACTAATATATTGGACATTATGGGAGGTTGAGGGGACAGATGGCAGAAAACAAGTTATATTAAGTAAAATATCCTCTTCTGTCTCTGCCTATGGGATGAATTTGCTGATCTAAAATAGAAAATAATATTCCCTCATTAAAATAACTAAAATCTATGCCTTAAACTTATGAGTAAGAAAAAAAAAACCTAAGAGATATCAGTTTTTTAGGCCAAAAGAAAAGAGCAAAGATAATGCATTCAGTGATTCTCTATTTGCACAAATGACCCACTGATAACTCACTCCCTATTGACTCCAGCCTTTAGTACAACAGAAAGAGGACAAGGCTTGTAGTCCAAAAACTTTCTTGGTGATTCCAGCCCTAGCACTTGCTGGCCATAGACTGTCCAGGATTTGAGGCCCTCTGGGCCTCAGTTTTCTCACCTGTAAAACAGAAGTAGTAATCCCAAACTCAAAGGGCCACTGTGAGGATACTATAAGTAATACAAGTAAAAGTGTGTATACAGGGACGCCTGGGTGGCTCAGTTGGTTAAGCAACTGCCTTTGGCTCAGGTCATGATCCCGGAGACCCACATCAGGCTCCCTGATCGGTAGGAAGCCTGCTTCTCCCTCTCTCACTCCCCCTGCTTGTGTTCCCTCTCTCAGCTGTGTTTCTCTCTGTCAAATAAATAAAATCTTTAAAAAAAAAAAGTGTGTATACATACTAATGCTCAGGCCTTGATCCTACATTTTTTTTGAAGAGCACACAGCCAAAGTTATTCAGAATTCCAAAAGTCTTTGTAATGCCACAAATTGGTTGCTTTGCTAAAGATTCATCTTCATAATTGTATTTTGCTTAGTCTACTATTAAAATTGCATAGAATTCCCCTGCATGCCACAATTTACAAAACACAGGTGTTGGGCAGCAGGGGAAAACCAAGATGGAATTTAAATTTTAAAACTTACATTCACTGAACATGGAGCTTACCATACTTAATGCTCTTACTCAAGGGCATGCCTCTGAAGTGGGCAACTTCCCTTATGCCCAGAACAAGTCTGGGTGGAGATGATAAGGCTACAGGTTTTACATCAACATGGCTGGGACTGTAGGAGATTATGTTAAGTGAAATGAATCAAGTAGAGAAAGTCAATTATCATATGGTTTCACTTACTTGTGGAACATAAGTAATAGCATGGAGGACATTAGGAGAAGGAAAGGAAAATGAAGGAGGAGAAATCCAGTGGGAGACGCACCAGAAGAGACTGTGGTCTCTGGGAGACAAACTGAGGGTTTTAGAAGGGAGGAGGGTGGGGGGATGGGTGAGCCTGGCGATGGGTATTAAGGAGGGCACATATTACATGGAGCACTGAGTTATTATCTGCAAACAATGAATCGTGGAACACTACATCAAAAACTAATGATGTACTGTATGGTGACTAACATAATTTTTTTCTAAATCAATTCAGATGGACAATACAGTCAGATTCTTGAATTTAAACTTGTCTGAAAGACTGACGCTCAGCAGACCCCCACAGGACATAATGGAATAATAAGATATTTAATACTAAGTGTCACCTTGGCTAGATTTAAGTACCAGCTGTTTTACCAAACACCAGTCAAGATGTTGCTGGGAAGGTCTTTTTAGGTATAATTCACATTTAAATCCATAGATTTTGAAGAAAGCAGATTACCATCCATAACGTGTGCAAAACTCATCAAGGCCTTAAGTGAAAAGACAGGTTTTGCAAAAAAGAAGCAATCCTTTCTCCAGGCTGCTTGACTCAAAACTGCAGCATCAGCTCCTCCCTGGGTCTCCAGCCTCATCTACCGTCTTGCAGATTTCAATTTGCCAGCCCCAATAATCAGGTTCACTAGTTCCTTAGAATAAATCATACACACAGGCACACGCACACCCATCCTATTGGTTCTGTTTCTCTGGAGAACACCAATAATTTCAAGAGATGTGCAACAGAAGTCTTCCATGGTATACTGCCACAGCTACGCACCTGCCTGGAAACCCTCATTCTTTCACTTCTCCAGGTTCCTTCAATAATACCATGCTGGAACCGGCAGCATTTTTCCTCCAGGATGCTTTCTCTGAACTACCTACCCTCTAAAGTGCCCCTCTTCTGGGCCATAAAATGAAATCCCCTCATTATAATTGTATATTTTTACTAAGCCATCTCCCCTCTGAAGTTTTTTTGGGGGAGTGGGGGAGAGGGCGGTAGTCGGTGTAGTACAAGATGGCGGTATTTGCCTCCCCTGGAGTTTACAGACTACTGTAAGAGAAAACCACAAACAAGGAAACAATTACATAGGATAATTTCTGTTCGCTAAATGCTATACAGGAAAAACAACAACAAAAAACCATGGTGATAAGATGGGGCCTGAAAGAGGGAGTCTCTGAGCCGGGAAATTTGAGAAGAGATCTGAAGGAGTAAAAGCTAGCTTTATGAAGACCTAGAAAGGGATTCACTGTGGACCGAGGAGGGGCAAGCTGCCCCAGCAAGGAGCACAGTGTTTAGGAAATACTGAGCGAATCCGATAGGAGAGGTGAGAGGTGCATTTGTGAAGGACTATACATTTAGAAGAGCTACTTAAGACTGGTACCTAAGTCTCGCTTCATCCAACCGGCCTGGTCCGCAGCTAAGTTCCGCGATGAGGGGTGGGATGGGGAACGGGAAGAAGACTGCCGCCAGACCCGGCCTCTCGGGAGTGCACGGGAGCTCGGGCAATGCAAAACCTCACTTTCTCCCCGTACCGCGGGGCTTGGCACCTGAGCTACAAGGCCCTGTCGGCTGCCGTGCTGTGGGCCCTCTTCTGCAGCTAAACCACCAGGCCTGGGCACAAGTAGAAGCCACAGCGCTGCGGGCCACCTTTAAGGTTCCGCGAAGGCTGGGCCTAGCTCGTCCCACATCCTCTGCTACACGCCGGGCCGGTCAGGCCGCGCCTGCAGCCGGCGAGACTCTAGATCGATCGCTACTGACTGCAGGCCGGGGAGGTTGGGACACCATGTGTCAGCGCTACCCGCCTGAAAGCCGCTTCCTGGGCTCGACCTCCCGCCTTCGGGAGGCCAGCGAGCCCGCGTCCGAGCTCCATCCAGTCCGGCAGCCGGGGACCCGCCAGGCTGCGCTGGGGAACTGAGCTCCTGGTCCTCAAGCCGCCTCGGTATCCTCGACTCACCCCTCCTTTATGCTGCTGCTTCCTTTCCTTCCCCCGCTTTTCCTGTGCTGAGTGGACCGCGGCGGTGAAGGGGGAGGAGGAGGGAGGGTAGCCGGCAATAATCAGCGATGTGGAAGCAGAGCGGCTGCAGGGGGAGGAAGGGAGGAGCGCGGAGAGCGACTTCGCTGAGGATTCCCGCGGCGAAAGCGAGGGGTGTCGGAGCGCCGGGAGGGCGGAGGAGAAGGAGGGCCGCCAGCCGGGAATCGGTGACCCCGCGGAAACCGGGAAAAGCGGGGAGCAGCCCATGGGGGAGGGGAGTGTTGCGGGCGGAGGAAAGAGGAAGAAGCGTTTAGATGTTGCGCGGCTTCTCGAAGGTTAAAACCGAAAATAAAATCTGCCTGGCTTCTCCGCCCAGCCCCGCGCCCTCCGCGACGCGGGTAGCGGAGAGTGGAAGGGGCGCCCCCGACCCAGCAGGGACCCCGGGGTTGGGGTTCGGCTCCACCTACCTGGTGGGGCGCCCCGCCCGCCGCTCCGGCGGCGCCAGCGCCACTCAGTGTCCAGATGTCGCGTCTGCTACAGGCAGCGGTTTCCTTTAATTTCGCTTGTTTCCCAAATCTAGAAGTGGAGCTTAGCGCCATTTCTTTCAAAACCGACATCCAGCCTTCTGAATGGCTGATGCAGTGCGGAGATGGCCTTGCTTTTCCTTTCTTTTTCTCTTATAAATAATCCGGTTTGGAGAGATGGAAGACCCTTAGCGAATGGCGCGAGGAATAAAAGAAGGGGGGCAGGGGAACCGGGGCGCGAGCGGGACTGGAAGCCGCTGCAACGCGGTGGTGGTTCCTGCTTACGGCCGTGTCAGGTGACAAATGTTGCGAGGGGGCGGGGGCCTGGAGATGCGTCCTGGCGACAGGCCCTTGAGCTGTCACCGCGTGGGGCGCCGGAGCGGAGGGTGGGAAGGTGGGGGAGAGCGCGGATCGGGCGGGAAAGAGGAGGTCGGGGGGAAGGGAGGCGAGCCTTGGGTGCTTGCGGCCCGCGCGCGCGCAGCCCTCGGGCTTCACCGCCGGCCTTTCCCGCGCGCGCCGGGCGCAGAACGGTTCTGGACTTGGGGAAGGTCGGGGGGCGCGCGAGCGCGCACGGAACGCCGGGGCGCGCCTGCGGGGCGGGGAGGGGCGGGGGGCGGTGCGTGGGTCCCAGTCGGCGATCGGGGGGCGGGCGCGGCGCTGCCTACCTCTGATGCCTAAAGGCGGCGCAGCGGTCGTGGAGCACAGCGGAGGTGGCGGCGGCGGCGAGAGTATGGTGCGCGCGTTTTTGATCACAGTGCGGATTCGGCGCGCTGGTGGCCCGCCGCGAGTGAGGGCTTTTGTGGTGCGGATCACGCGGCCGGCGGGTGAGTGGGCAGAGCCGGGTGTGCGGGCCGCTGCGGCCCTGGTGTTAAAGCTAGTGAGGAGCCGTCGCAGAGCGCAGCAGCCGCATCCTAGAAGAGCAGGTAAGGAAGGCCTCGAAAAATCCCGGGCGCAGTCGGTCCTTGGAAGATTTTGTTTGCTATGATTTAATACTGATAAACCATTTCCGGACCAGGATAGGAGGAGGAGGTTTCTAGGGGTGGAGGCTTTCTCCTCTTTTTCCCTATTCGGGTTACAGTTACTTAGAGGTGCAGGGCTCCCAATATATTGAGCCCAAAGACCCGTTCACACGCCTCCTCAATCCCGTGAAACTCCCGGGAGAACCCAGAGATTCGAAACCACCTTAGAAGTCAGGGACTCCTGAATTTCCTGGGTGGCAGTCAGTAAACACACACACACACACACACACACACACACAGTGAAGGTATGTATTTCTAGGGCACTTTACTTCACCCTGGAGGGAAGTATTACTAACGGTCTTGGTTTTGGGGGGGCCACCTGTTGTCTCCCCTGCCAGGTCAACCCTCTCTGCTTACAGTAGTTGGAGGATGTTCCAGGGTGGGGGCTCGCACATGGTTGACTTCCCAAAATAGTAACACTGATCAGAAGAGCAAACACTTGCTTTTGAGGTCAGTAGAGACTTTGGCTTTGGTAGTAAGGTGGAGATCTCATATTTGGAGCCCCAACAGATTCAAACTGCTCAGGATGATGCTTAGCAAAATGTTTATCAAAAAATAGACCTACAGTGGTGAATCTGAGAAATCACAACCGATCATGTTTTAATCATCTCAGGCCACAATTAACACTTATTTAAAAATGAGGCCTAGGGGCGCCTGGGTGGCTCAGTTGGTTAAGCAACTGCCTTCGGCTCAGGTCGTGATCCTGGAAACCCGGGATCGAGTCCCACATCGGGCCCCCTGCTCCGCAGGAAGCCTGCTTCTCCCTCTCTCACTCCCCCTGCTTGTGTTCCCTCTCTGGCTGTGTTTCTCTCTGTCAAATAAATAAAATCTTTAAAAAAAAAAAAAAGACCTTAGTTAAAAAAAAAATGAGGCCTACTTCTTAAAAAACAAAATCCTAGGTAGTTTTGTCCTTATATCAGACAAATCTTTACTTAGTGTAATTTCCAATGACCAGAACAATTGAAAACATATATTGCTACAACATGTAAAATCCTAGTTATAATCTGGATATAAATCTAAAAGCAATTTAATGAGGTTTCATTTTTGTGACCTTACTCAGGGTATCCATTTTCCTAGGAATAGACGTTTTGAAAAAGCAAAGGCAGGGGGAAGGGGAATTATTTTTTTATTGTAACTTTAATAGGCCTGTGTTATGTGAAAGTAAAACTTAAAACTATGGGTGTTCAGTTAGGTACCTTAATTTACAAAAATTTACAAGCAGGGGCACCTGGCTGGCTCAGTCCCTAGAGCTGGCAACTCTTAATCTCCAGTTGTAAATTCTATCCCCATGTTTGTGTAGAGATTACTTAAAAATAAAATCTTTTACAAAATTTACAGATAGCGTATAGGGTAAACAACATTTTCTTTTTCATATTATTATGAAAGTTCAGTTTTTAAAAATAATTAGTAAGAGCTTGAAAAGAGCTTGGAAAACATGCGATGTTGCTGGACTTCATTTTAAAACATTAACAAGACTGTTTGTTTGTTTGTTTGTTTTATGGTGCTTTATTCTGACCAGCAAACATTTAGCCACCATATTTTTTGAATATCAGAGTTGTTACTATCCTTCTCTACTTAAAGCTATGTTAGGGCCCCGGGGTGGCTCATTAGGTTAAAGCCTCTGCCTTCAGCTCTGTCAAGATCTCAGGGTCCTGGGATTGAGGCCCACATGGGCTTTCTGCTCAGCGAGGAGGGGAGCCTGCTTCCTCCTCTCTCTGCCTGCCTCTCTGCCTACTTGTGATCTCTCTCTCAGTCAAATTTTAAAAAAAAGGAAGGAAATTAATAAAAAAAAATTTTTTAAAGCTATGTTACTTAAACTATGAGGTTGTTTCTTGAAATCTATAATAACAAAGTAGAAAATTTTTAATCTACGTAAATATAATTATGTGTTTTCTGTTTTAGAAATACACAGCGTAATAGGGTAATTACTTTAAGTTAGATACAGTATTCATTTTATATTTTTGTGAAACGTTAAAAATATAAAAATAATAGGATCATTGAAAATAGCCATTTATTTCTTGTAACTTAAGTATAAATTCATTTTCAGGAATAAAATGTAAAGTCATTTAAAAATGTATTGACTCTTTGAAAAGCCCAATTTTTAGTAAATATCTGCCCCAATTTTTAGTAAACATCTGAAGACAGGACATGCAGCTTAGGTAGAATAGAATATGTCTTAAATTACCCAACTTTATTTGTGAAATTATACACACGTGACATATGGAAGTATTAATTATGTGATGTTTGATTATATATTTCACATAAATATATATTATGCCTGTGGTTATACTGACTTACGGATATATAAGGATGGTAATTTTGTTGGGACTCATTCAATTTCTTAAGAACAACAATTATAAAAAATTATTTGTATGAATTCATATTAATACAAATATATAAGGTGTACTTATTTTTATTTTTAAGGTTTCTGCAACTATGTTAATTATGACCTTATTTTTATGTGACTGGAAAATGTATATAATAAAATTCCATATTACTACTTTCTTATTCACACATGCCTGATGAATTGCATTAATTGATTTGTTACTTCTGTCTTGGTGTGTTTACAAAACAGTCACACTTTTGTGACATGAACTATTTATTTGTTTACTCCTATTTGGGGACCCTGGGTTTTTTTTTTTATCACCTTTAACAGTGTAGCCTTTTCTCAAGGTAAGCTCTGTACAGTTAGGATAAACCATTATTCCGAATGTGTACATGATCCCCAGGTTGTATTAAATGTTCTAAAGAAACAAGGACACTTTCAGTAACCAAAATTTAATATCCATTTACTTCCTTGGGGATTCTTGAATTTTAAAGTCCATTGTCATCCTAAAGTAGGGAGGACATAAACTTGTGTGTGTTCCTAATATTTTATAGGTCTCTTTAATCACATGTGAGTTCATCACTAGTAACTACCATGGTAGAGTTAAGCTGAATGACTTTTCCAACATGTGAACCAATTTCCAACATGTCTCCTGTTAGTACAGTGATGCGAATCATCTCAAAAATCCTTTCGTAAAGGAAGGATGAACATTTGACCCAGTATTTTTATTCTTTTTAGTTTTTCATCGTTTTTGAGAATCGTAACAATCTCACTTGCCCCCCACATACTAAAACACCTTAGGCCAGAGAATCCTATCTGCTGCAAAATCTAACTGAGAAAAAAAAAATTTGTGGTGCTTTATTTCTACAGTTTAAATTATGTACATAATTGATGTTCTTTCACTTTCTAAATATAAAATTATAGTATTGAATAGCTTTTTTAAAAAGTTACAGACCTCAAAATTCTCATTCTCACATAATGATCACTAATATTGTATCTGTTTATTGACTAATGAGATTAATGCACTTTTAAAACACCCTACTGGCAAGGACATTTTTATTGTAGGTATGAAGAACTTTTAAAATATCCATACATTTTTGGAGACACCTGGCTGGCTGGCTCAGTCCCTAGAGCACATGACTTGTGATCTTGGGGTTGCCTGAGTTCAAGACCCACATAGGGCACAGAGTTTACTTAAAAAATTTTTTCATCAGAAAAAAATATTCAAATGTTTTATTCAGTTATTCTCTGTGTTGGCATCATCCAACAAAAGAAAGATTATGACAAAGATCAATAGACAGACCAACAGTAGCAGGAAATTGAAAATTGCCTTGAATACTAGCAATAAGATGTTAAATTATGGGACAAAACTATACTCTGAAATAATGGTCTGGAATATTCTGGAGTCTGGACTATTATAGACAATCATTTTTGAATATTTAATGGAATGTCAAATGATTGCATTATAAAGGTAGGTGATTTTTCAAGATTCAAAATAGCAAACAAATCTTACTTTTGGTTTTTCTCTTTTCCTCTCTCTGGACACACACACACACTGTTTATGTACCAAAATATCTACATTCCTTAGGATGGGGGGACTGGGATTGATAATCTTTAATGTCTTTGTTATACTTTCGAGTTCTCCAAAGTGTCATGACCATCGCCAGTAAAAAATATATAGGTCATTTTCAAAGCCTGAAATGACTGTACATTACGGATGAACTAGAGCCTGCTTAGTGTTAGATTGGGAGAGGCAGTGAGGAAACTGAGTTGTGCAAGTATCATGTATAAGAAGGTTCTTGTAAAGTCTGGAGAAAGCACGAGTAAGGTGTGACGTCAGACCAACGCTCCCCGTGCCTCTTCCCAACTTACTAGTTTTTACCTAGACATCCATGCATGGCTGTGCCTATTTCCCAACTGCCTGGGTGTTAGGTCTCCTGTCACATATTTCTAGCCTGTTCTAGGAATCCCTCTCTTGAGTCCTCTCCGGACCACTTCAAGCTGGGGCTCACCGCCTCCCAGAGCCGGGTGGGGGTTGCAACGGCCTCCCCAGGACCCCAGAAAGAACCCGCCATCAGGAAGAGCCTGGAAGCTGGTGGGACCTCGTCTCCTTCACCACCCGGCTGCCCCCAGCCTCCTGGACCCTACCTCCTCCCCACCCTCTCAATTCCTAGAGAGGCTGCGGATCCCCGATCCCGGAAACATAATTGGCCGCTAGGGCAGGGCCCTCTAAGCAAGAGTTGAGAGTCATGGCCACCCATCACCCCACTGCGCGAATGCACCCCTTCTGCTTTTAGCCGCCCCTGGGCCTTGTCTCACACCCCAGCTATTTCCTCAAGTAAGATTTGGTCAGGACCACAGAGAGGGATTACGCGTAGAGCGGGAATGGGGCTTCAGTAATGGAAGGAGGAAGTGGGGGCAGTCGGAGGCTGAGGTGGCCTCAAGGTTTCAGAAGAGGTGCGGGGTAGGACAGAGGACGGCTCTTGGTCACCTCCCCGGCTTAGGACTGGCTAGTCCTTTTTTTTCTGGAGAGGAGGATCAAGGAATGAATCAGGTTGACTCCGAAACACCGGAGGGAAAGCGTCCAGAACTCGGCAGCCAAACCCTGGCGCGCGAGCTGGCGCCCAAAAAGTATCAAAAGGGCCCCCTTCTCTTTGTTCCTCTGTCTGCGGTACAAGACGGTAAGGAAAAGACTAGAATTTTTCCAGTGATGAAGAATTTGTCTCAAATTCTTCTCTCAATTGTTTTTCATACTGCAGCTTTCTTTCTTCGTGTTTGAGAACGTCCCCTCCGTTTAAAAAAAAAAAAAAAGTCAGTATTAAAACAAGATCAACTTCAATGACAGCCAACTAATGGAGAAAACCTTGGGAATAAATAAAGGTTTTGTTCAGTAAGTGGAAAAGGCCTCTCTAGAAGGTTCTCCATCCTAGAAAATGTCCACCAACTTGCCCCCCCCCCGCAGATTCACCATATCTTAATTCATGCTATTTCGATGTGTATTTAGCAAAAAAAATACGTTGACAAGTTGTTGAACTTACTAAGGGACAGTAGCATTTGTTTTCTTAGAGAAAGGAAAACTGAAGAAAATCTGTGCTTGTCAGTGCAGTAATTTCATGAGCCCTAGAATGATTGCTGCAATTGGGGAGAACTGCATAATCAGAAAGAGTAAAAGGGGAAAAAATCAAACCATCATCCACAAGACTTAAAGTTCCAATGTCTCAGAGGACTTTCAAAAAATAACTTGATTTTCATTTTTTATATTGTAGGTCATATAATGGCTCTGCTCATGAAAATATAAAAAAAAATTATCACAAGTGACAAGATCATAGTTTTTCCCTTTACCTCAAAAAATAAATAAATAAAAAGCTCAGAATTTATTTAACTGGTTTCAAAGCCAGCAGGAAGAAAAGTTTTGTAGAGGTTCAGAATTATACGAACAAAGATATGTAATCTCTTAAACAAACTGAAACTAATAAAATTGTGCAATCAGAGTGGTGTAAATAAATATGCCTTTACTTTCTCAATTTAAGCATGAGATTAGTGAGAAGTCCAAGAACTAAGGCAAGGCTTATCAGCAGCATCATTACCTGAACTGCTGTTTAAAATATATATTTCTAGGGCTCACTCCCAGAAAATCTAATTCAGCATATTTGCAGTGAGTCCCAAGAATCTGCATTTTAAAAAGCACTTGAGGGGGAGTCTGTTATAGGTGTCCTTTCTGCAACATCATTTGGCAAATATAGACAGTGTTACTTTTTAAGCCTTATTTTTGCTTATTTATTTTTAAATCAAGGCCCTGACCTTTTAGGTAAGATTTAAATTTTAGAATCAGTCACACTTTGGGTCCCAGGAAGGATACCGAGAGTCTGAGTAATCAATGAAGGAGCTATTTTCCTAAATAAAGGAGACTGTTTATTATTATGTGACCCTTCATCTGAATTGGAAGATTATCCCTTAGATGTTAGATTTTTACTATCAGAACCTTTTTGAGGGAAAGGATGTAACAGGATGTACTTGTCTGTTAAAGCTTGTAGCCCTAGACAGAAATTTTCCACATAAAACATTTATGACATTTCATCTTTTTGAAAGTCTATACATACTTACCTCTGCTTACATGGGATGAATAGTTCTTGATAGATAGGGAGATAGATAAATAATAAGGGGTTTCTTTCAGTTCATTTTATTATCCAAACAGAAACTAGACTGGTAAGCATGACAACTTAAATTATGTAAGAGGAAAAATGAAACAAATGTTTCACAGGTTTAAAGGATATTTATCGATCAAAGCAAATTTGTAGTAAAATGTAACCATAAGAGAATAAAGCATTTGTGGACAAAATTATGGGTCTCAGTGTCACTGTAACAGCACCATGACCAGAAAGGAAATATATGTAGCTAATGCAAGCTAAAAAATCATTAGCCAGGGGCGCCTGGGTGGCTCAGTTGGTTAAGCAACTGCCTTCGGCTCAGGTCATGATCCCGGAGATCCAGGATCGAGCCCCACACTGGGCTCCCTGCTCGGCGGGAAGCCTGCTTCTCCTTCTCTCACTCCCCCTGCTTGTGTTCCCTCCCTTACTGTGTTTCTCTCTGCCAAATAAGTCAATAAAATCTTTAAAAAAAAATCATTAGCCATTATAAGAAAAACTAAAATATTATACCTTCCAAATTATAATTTTTCTGCCTTTAAAGTACAATTTGTCTAAGGTCATATCTACTTTGCTGGTGTACTATGAAGCTTATGTTTTCTTTTCTTTTTCTTTTTCTTTTTTTTTTTGAGTGCCACCATTTTCTTGCTCTGAAATCTCTGAGGCTGCCAGATGATCTGACTCAGCAACTGTACAACTCTTTCACCCAATTTAAAGAAACAGCAGCCATCCAAAGAACAATGACTCCCCCAGTTGCAAATCATTCTCACCTGTAGAACAAAGAATATTTTTACTTTGAAATAATTATTAAATGTCCACAGGACATGGGACACCTTGAATTTTACACCATTCAGTTTACATGCTGAATAACTGAACTTGAATATATTTTATGTAACATATGATTCTTAAAAGATCCTTGAAACTTTCTTCCAAAAGCCTGTGGTGAAGTTTGCTTTCTCTATTCCTTCAAAATAATTGTAAGAAGCTTAACAATAATAGAGCACATCATCTCATTCAATTGTCACATTATCCTTCTGTTTTAAAGATTTTATTTTCTCCTTTTATAGACTGGGGACTGAGGTTCAGATAAGTTGTTGTATGGTCCACCAAAAGTCATTCACCAGTAATTCATGTACAGTCAGACTGGGTTTGCTTCTTGCCCCAAATGCCCACACTAACAACTTTAAAATGTCCATATATATGTAAAGTATAAATGACTTATTCCTACTTTGACTTAAGAGCAATAAATGGGAACCCTATGCACAAGCATAGGAATCACTTAAAGCATGAAGTAAAAATCACTTCCTAGGAATACATGACCTAGGATTAGATTGTTTCCTTTACTTACTAGTTGCATAGTATGAAACACTCTATGTTTCCATTTTCTCATCTGTAAACCTGAGACTGTAACCTATAGTATTCATCTAATAAAAACTAGATATAATAGTATATGTAAAGATATATTAGGAACTTTCACTTGGCATATATTTGTCAGTTGTTGTTAAAGTGCCAAATGAAACCATGCTCTTAAAAAAGCACATTAGTTAAAAATAAATATATAAGAGCACATTAGTTTACTTTTTTAAAAAAGATTTTATTTATTTATTTGACAGAGAGAGATCACAAGTAGGCAGAGAGGCAGGAAGAGAGAGGAGGAAGCAGGCTCCCTGCTGAGCAGAGAACCCAATGAGGTCCTCCAGCCTCAAAAACAGGACCCTGAGATCTTGACTTGAGCCAAAGGCAGAGGCTTAACCCACTGAGCCACCCAGGCGCCCACATTAGTTTACTTTTATAGTAAGTGCTTACTTAATTTGATTTTAATTATTCAGATTAGCTGGAAATTTCTGATATATACATTCTTTAAATACTTTAAAGAATGTATATATCATAATGAAAATATATTTATCAATTCAAATCCCTGCCATGTGAAATCAGTGTAAATTTGCCTATTTTTTTAAACCTATACCTGTACAGAAGCCCTATATGATGGCCTTTAGAGTATCTTTTTAAGTAGTATTTATAATCATTAAGTAAATATTAAATAATATTCATGAACCTGTTTTCTAATATAAGAAATCAGTTTTAGAAAGCTGAAAAATAGTTATTGACCTGCCTTCAATTATCGAAAAACTCAATATAATAATAATTTCTTGAGGAAGCGCTGAGGTAGTAGACTCTTAATTCCTCCAGAAGTTTGCCACCAGTCTGACATCTGAATCAATAGTTTTGGCATAGAACTTTGTAAAAAAACAAAAAGTATAAATAATTCTGTGTGCGTGTGTGTATGCACATGCACGCACGTGTGACAGAGAGAGAGAATACAGGGAAAGAGGAGTAGAAACATCAGTCATCCTCAGAAACTTCAGCATCTCTACCTTGGAAGGTGACATGCAATTATTTACATTTAGGAGGATCTCAAAAAGATGAAATATATTATGTAAACTTCCTTAAGGCAAAATTGACTTAAGTGTATAAAATTGGTGAAGAGTGAACAAAAAATATATTATTTTGTCATTGACTTTTTGAAAGTGAAGTATGGAAGTTATCATCTTAACCATAAGAAAGAAAAATATAAACCTGTATTTTTAACCGAAAGACTCAAAAGAAAACATGAGTGCAGATGTTACATCTGTAAGCAAAAGGTGCTACACATGAATAGGAAGCATTTCCTGCTTTATTCGAAGTTGATACATATCATTATGAAATTGATGCCTTCAAGAGGACTTTAATCACATATTAGGTGAAGAATGTCACTTGAGGAACAACGATCCCCAAAACAAGAATTATCTTTTATAATTTCAGGTGATATTTTCACTTCAGAAATCCAGCAAAAGAAAAAAAAAATGTTTTAAACATAACAGTGGGACTATAGATCCCCCAAGAAGCCAGGCTACTCTTAAAGAGGGCAACTAGTTCTTCATTTGAGAAGGAAAGCTTCAACTTAGGTGATTCCCCCAAAATTAGAATATCCTAAATCACTGTTGAATCCAATCAACCATGAACAGTCAGCTCCCACCCCCGAGTGAAAACTTAATACAATATTATTTCTCTGTGAGTTTCAATAGTTTCTTTGCATTCTAATAGCACATATATACATCAGCAGCATAGGCAAAAATAGAATAGTGTATGTGTTCATGCTTAGCCATTAAGAAGGCAACATGTGTTTGAAAGAACAAAAGCTATCCCATCAGTAAGAAAAAGAGGGGGGCTGGGAACAGAGGTTTAGAGAAGGTAAACTTTATAATCCCTCAACTTCGCCTGTAGTTTTCTCATTGCCCCTGGTCTTTGAGCTGCACACCAAGGAATGGTCGTGGGTGCCAATGAATGCAGGGAAAACACTGAACACTCATATGCTTCATTGTTACTTCCCATGATTAAATGAATGTTTTTGTGCCAGCTGTTTTGTTTTAACACAGCCAACTTTATTACAAAGACACTCTATATTCAGGGGGTTAGAATTCAAAGAAGACAAAATTAATCACACCTTTTGGAAGGAGTTGGCTTGTGCAAACCACAGGTACCCATCAGAATGTATAGAAACAACAACAAAAATACATCGGAGGAAACTGACTTTGATGGCCTAAATCAGTAACATGATAGTAAATCATATTTGTTCTCCAAAAAAGGAAGTTCTATTTATTAAGAGCCTACTGTGTGCTTAGATTTTTATATATCTGACATTCTTTATTCTTTATAATAACTATGAGGTAAGCCTTATTTTCCCCACTTTTGAGAGGTGGGAAGATGGAGTCTCATGATATACTGAGCAGTGGGTGTTATATCCAACTGATGAATCACTGAACTCCACCTCTGAAACTACTAATACACTATATGTTTATTAACTGAACTGAAATTTTTTTAAAAAGTTTCTGTAACTATTCAAGCCCACAGAGCTAGTAAAGGAGGGATCAGGTCTATGAGGGTATGGAGACTGAGATTGTCTCATTACCACGGTTCATTTGTGTCTCCTCCAAGACTGTTAAGGATATGGTTGACATTCTCACCAACCACGTCTCTCCAAGTCAGAGTAAGTAGCTGTAGCCACAGAAAGATCATGGAGAAAGGACTGATTTCAAGACCTGCACCTAATATTAACTGGGCAAACGTGACGATGTACCACTCCTCCATTTTCTTATTTATAAATCAAGGGGGTGACTTTTTGAAAAGCAAATTAATGTGGCAAGAACCTTATACTTTTTGAAAAACTGCAGTGCTCTCTATTGTAGCAATTAGAAACCCCTAAAATATCTAACAAGAGGGGCATCACTAAACTATAACATTGTCTCAGTGGAATGTGTTGCAGCTGTTAAAGGTGTTTATAAAGTGATTTTCTAGAGAATTTAGGGAAATGTTTTAATGATAAGTGAGAGGGAAAAGCTTATTTTGGAATTGTACTATATCTACAAGAATTAAGCAAGGAAAAAGAAAGAAAATATTTCAAAATGTTAATAGTCATTGCTTCAATGCAGTGTAATTTTTTCATTTTCTTTATGTATCTCATTCCTTAAAAAAATTTTATATATGTGAACTACAATCAGGAAAAAATTATTCAAAAATAATAGTTAAGTGACTTTGAAAGGACATCAAAATCCAAGTTTCTGTCATTATGTGTATTATTAACCACCGATACATCACTCAGAAACACAGTAGTTCCTGAAAGTGGAGATCCTATTGTCTTAGTCCAGGATCTGCCACCTGCTTCTGGACACACATCTCAAAGAAAAGAAAACGTTGCTAAGTTGTCCACCATGCACTCTGCAAATCGATCAACAGGGAGACATACCAGGGAGAGTGTGGACCTCTCAGAGCTGCTAACCCTGAGTTTGAATTGCATTTCCTTGTGCATTGTTCCTTAAGCACTCTGGGCTGCTGCTTTTCTGATCTATGAAGGAAGGATAACACTCTTTATCCCACAGGGCAGTTATGGGATTAGAAATGATATTGTAAAGCTGTTTAGTGTTTGTCACATAGTTGCAGTTCAATAAATAGTAGCCATAATTATTTTCTTGGCAATTTTGAATGAATTTCATACTGTCTCTATTTCTGGCTGTTTCTCCTTTAATTATATACCTTATTACTTATTTTCTTCCTCAGGATGAGGCTAATTCTCGATATCTGTGCAGGTAAACAAATTATACTCACAAATACATACAATAGATAGATACATATATATAGATGTACATATACACACAAACTATGCGAATGTTTTAGTTTTCTCAACTGGCCAAATAGCAACAGATAGATATAAGTAATTAATCTCAGAAACTTCTCCATATGCATAAGCAGACATTTACAAAACAGCAAAATTCTGGAATGATTATTTTCATGAGTTTCAAAGATTCCTCATTTCATAAGAACCCACTCTATAGGTAATTTTAATAGTAACTCCTTACACAGATTTGAAATCACATTTGTTTTGCACACAATTTAGGAAAGACATCTGCTGTATAACATGTAATACACTTCTTTTTTTTAATAGAATTCTTTTTTTTTTTTTTTTAGATTTTACTTATTTATTTGACAGCGAGAGATCACAAGTAGACAGAGAAGCAGGCAGAGAGAGAGGAGGAAGCAGGCTCCCCGCCAAGCAGAGAGCCCAAGGAGGGCCCAGATTCCAGGACCCTAAGATCATGACCTGAGCCGAAGGCAGAGGCCTTAACCCACTGAGCCACCCAGGCACCCTACACTTCTAAGTTGTCCTCAAAATGATCTTGGGAAGATGATAGGTACTGCAGATTCTATACCCAGCTAATACCTTAGAAACTGAAGTTGAAAAATTGTGACTTACCTATAATTGTGCATCAAGTTTATAATAAGTGAAGTCATTGTGAGTTTCATGTTCCTTGCCAAAGTCTTGCCTGAGCAGGAAGAGAAAAATTATAGTAATTCTGAGTGAATGGAGATGTCATGGAGTCCCTAAAAGAATGCCTTACAGCAAATAATCAATAATTGTGTTATATTGAAATTAATTAGAGAATATTACAAGGGAGAGAGAAACATCTTCCATCTTGAATTTTCCATAGAGCTAATCCTGGATCCCCTTTTCTCAGCAAACTTGTTGGAGGTCTGCTTTGTTTCCTCAGGGGTCTCCCTTTCATGTTAAAAGTACCTTTTTAAAAAATATTTTATTTATTTGACAGAGAGAAACACAGCCAGAGAGGGAACACAAGCAAGAAGAGTGAGAGAGGGAGAAGCAGGCCTCCCGCCGAGCAGGGAGCCCGATGTGGGACTCGATCCAGGGACTCCAGGATCATGACCTGAGCTGAAGGCAGACGTCCAACGACTGAGCCACCCAGGCACCCCCCAAATACCTTTCCTTCTTGTAGAAAAGTAAATAAAGGAAAACCTAGTCTTTAATCCTTTACTACTTTTCATGTAGGGGAGTCCTTGTTTCCCGTGTAAAATACCCAGATTGGACACTGAACCGTCAGAATTCTTACCCAAGGGTGCTTCAAGGAGGAGCATGTTTCTTGGCTGAAGGACAATCTTTTGAGGCACATTTACTTGCTTTGTAAATGGGGATATGGAAGCCAGAATAATATATGACCTCCTCAAGGTGATAGGTGGTAGAGCTAGGCCTGGGGCTCTCTTTTCCTTCCATTATTAACTTCTAAATTAAAGGGGTTCATGAAATTATTCTCCTATTCCATTAGTCTTCAAATAATCCTGTTGCACCCAGTATTCAATCCTAGAGCCCATCTTTTCAGACTTAACTAGATGTGTCCAGAGCTCTTTTGTAGAGCATACCTTGCTCAGATAAGCTGTTTCCTAAGAACCTCTCCTTAAGTATGGGATCCACTCCAGAACCTGAAATACAACATCTTTTCCCTGGTAACACAGGTCTGAGGGGTCACTTACCAGAATGCATTTTTGTTCTCCTATGCTGTTAATGTAGACTCCCCTCAAGAGCTCATCCCCTTTCAAAACCAACTTCCCCTCCAGAGAAGTATATATGTTCATAGTTGTTACCAATGCACCTTCTTAACTAAGGACTCTTCCTTTTTTGCACCCATAGCTTAAAGCCAAGTGCCTAATATATAGTATCTGTCTTCAGTTACTCTTTGTCAAAGTTATGAATGATGGTTTTCAGAAAGGCAACTCTTGTCTAATAAGCGTATCATGTTCATTTAATTAATTAGAATGGCTAATGTAGGCACATAGTACAAAATTCAAACATTACAAGTTGCAGAATGTGAGAAATAAAGTCTCAGGTCTATCCTCGTTCCTCATTTCCTTCCCCCATGGTTAATAGACTTTTCTGTATCTTTCCAGAGATATTCTATGTATATTTTATTTTTAACCTCCAACTATATTTTGGGCAACTGTTTAATAACAGCACTAATGAAAATGGTAAAGGGATATATGCTTTTAAACACAGCTTTTGTGCATGTTTCACTTGATATAATATAATAACCTCATAAAGTATAAAGAATAGAGTACAATAGATCTCATTTTAAAGATATGGACATTTGAACTAAGAATAGTCTCAAAGGAGTTCATAGTAAAAAAAAAAAAAAAAAAAAACCAGTTCACCAGATACATCAGGACTGTTACTTGGTCCCAAATCAGAGCTAATTCTCCACGCCTTTTATTTTCCCAATAAAGTTATATTATCGTATGATATGTTTACACACAATGCATATCATACCTTGCCAAATCTGCAATGCCTTGTCATAACCAGAACCTAATTTCAAGATACTACTTCCTCAAATATCTTTTTATCTCTTTTTGGTGTTGTGTTAAATTAATAGCCACATCTAGAATGACAATCTGTGAATGACAATATGAGCGGCCCTTCCCAGGCTCCTCTGAAAGCTCTTTTTCTTTTTTTAAAAGATTTTAATTATTTGACAGAGAGACACAGCAAGATAGGGAACATCAGCAGGGGGAGTAGGAGAGGGAGAAGAAGCAGGCTTCCTGCCAAGCAGGGAGCCTGATGCGGGGCTCCATCCCAGGACCCTGAAATCATGACCTGAGCTGAAGGTAGATGCTTAATGACTGAGCCACCCAGGCGGCCCTGAAATCTCTCTTTCCATCTTATTTTCCAACTTCTCACCATACATCCCAATGAATCATTTTCAGTGTTCCCAGACTTCCCCATCCTTTCCACCAAATTCTTTGATTTGTAGGGTTACTGGGGGCAGCACCATTGCAAAGCTTTCTTTAAGCAAAATAGTCAGGTTCTCCTGTAGTGTCATGATCTCCACCCTCAGCTGGGTTCTCCGGGCTGGTGAAATATTTCTTTCTAAGTCCTGCTCAGCCCATCCCTCTCTCCTTATCACAGATATTCTAAATTTTCACTATTCTCACTTCCTTTTTTTAACATAATTTTTATTTTAATTCCCGTTGACATACAGTGTAATATTAGTTGCGGGTGCACAATTTAATGATTGACTAATATTAGTTTCATGTATACATTTAGTGATTGTATGATTGCCCCTACATACATACCTGGTGCTCATCACAAGTGCCCTCTTAAATCCCCATCACCCGTTTCACCCTCCCCCACTCACCTACCCTGGTAACCATCAGGTTTTTCTCTATGGTTAAGAGTCTGTTTCTTGGTTTGACTCTCTTTTATTTCCCCTATAATCATTTGTTTTGTTTCTTAAATTCCACATATGGGAGAAATCATACTGTATTTGTCGTTCTGACCACCTTATTTCCCTTAGTGTAATAATCTCAAATTCCATCCACATCATTACAAATGGCAAGATTTCATTCTTTTTGATAGCTAATATTCCAGTGTATGTGCCTCTGTGTGTGTGTGTGTACACAGACACTACATCTTTATCCATTCATCAGTTGTTGGACACTTAGCCTCTTTACATAATTGACTATTGCATAATTGGCTGTAAACATCAGGGTGCATGTATCCCTTTAAATTAGAAATTTGTATTTTTTGAATTAGAATTTTGTATTCTTAGTAGTATGATTGCTGGATCATAGGGTAATTCTTTCTTTCCTTTTCTTTTCCGTATTTTTTTTCTTTTTTTCTTTCTTTTTTTTTTCTTTTCTCTTCTTTTAGAGAGGGAAGGGCAGAGGCAGAGGGAAAAAGAGAATCTCAAAGCAGACTCTGGAGTCCCATGCAGGGCTCAATCTCACAACCCTGAGGTCATGACCTGAGCTGAAATCAAGAGCTGACATTTAACCAACTGAGTCACCCAGACACCCCAGGGTAGCTCTATTTTTAACTTTTTGAGGAACCTCCATACTGTTTTCCAGAGTGGCTGCACCAGTTTGCATTCCCACCAACAGTGTAGGAGGGTTCCCCTTTCTCCATCTCCTCACCAACACAGGTTGTTTCTTGTGTTAATTTTAGCCATTCTGGGGCGCCTGGGTGGCTCAGTCAGGTAAGCATCTGCCTTTGGCTCAGGTCACGATTCTGGGGTCCTGGGATCAAGTCCCACACCTTGCTCCCTGTCAGCAGGTAGTCTGCTTCTCTCTCTCTCCATCTGCAACTCTCTCTGTCAAATAAATAATCTTCTAAAAAATTTTAGCCATTCTGACAGATGTGAGATTATATCTCATTGTAGTTTTGATTTTCACTTCCCTGATGATGAGTGATGTTGAGTATCTTTTCATTTGTCTATTGGTCATCTGTATGTCTTCTTTGGAAAAATGTCTATTCACATCTTCTGCCCATTTTTTAAGTGGATTATTTGTTTTTTGGGTATTGAGTTTGATAAGTTCTTTATATATTTTGGATACTAGTCCTGATAAAGATATGCCATTCACTCTCACTTCCTACCCACCATCTTATCCTCACTGCAAACAAGCCAGCCTCTTCATTCATGAAAGGAAGTGCTTCAACTTCATCCCTGCCCTGACCTTTTCTCCTTTTGCAAATCTAGCTATAGCTCCTGCATTCAAATTTATGACCACCTCTGTGCCTTGTATTCCATTTCTCCCGGACTTTTTAGGGACCTCGGGTCCTCAGAAATACCTTATCTTGCCTAGGTCCTCAACTTCCCTTTTTTCCCTTTTAGCTGTCCTTCTCTTCACCTGGCACCTTTCCTTGTGTGTGCTCAGGCCTCCTCCACCCTTCCCCCTATCTCCTGTACCCTACATTGCTGTGAACTATCACAGCTAAGCTGGGAAAAAAACAGTTCACATAGTGTCCCCATTTCCTTGCCATCCCATACACCCCTGGTTTTCCTTCTTATGATCTGAGCAGCCTTTCCCTGTCTCCTCTGAAGGCTTTTTTTCCAGGAGTTTATTTCTCCAGCTTCTTACCATATATCCCAGTGAATGACTTTCAGTGGTACCAAACTTCTAAGCCTTTTCGCATGCTCTCACCTCTGTGTGGAACATCTTTCTCCTACTATTATGTCTTCATACGCCTATGCCTCTCTCCAAGGCTCGGGTCTGCTTTCAGCATCCATGCAGCCTCTGTTCAAGCCACCAGAAGTTTGATTCCCTTTTCATTTTCTTGTGTCATCCTCTGCTTCCCTTTGCTCTTCAACACACATTACATGTAATGCCAATTTAACACCTACAACAACTCTTGGAGGCAAGTACTATTATTATCTTACATATATGGCTGGGAAAACAAACCTAGATGCAGTAAGTAACTTTGTTCAAAGTTAGCATTAAATGAAAAGTACAGCTTTGAACTCAGGCAGTCTTGCTCTAGAACCTGTATGTTTAACACCCCCCACCACCACCATGCTCCACCCTTAGCCTCTGAGTTTGTCGAATGAATGCACAAGTGTCATGCTTTTTCTTAAAACCTGGATGAAAATTGAACCAAATTATAATTTCATAGCGTAGATTTTCAAAATTGCGAAGGCAGCACAAACCTAAATAAGACTGACATTCTCAAGGAAGAAGAAAATTAAGTTTAGGAATGATAATAACAATATGTAACAAAGTTCCGGATTCAGAAAGGTCTTTGGCTTCATCACCTCATTTAACCAACCTGTGAACTATATTATGATTCCCTTTTACACATGGGCAATCCGAGGCTGGAATAACAGCACCAGGATCCTGGACTTTATATTTTATTTCTTCTGAGGAACTGGCCCTCAAGTCTGAGTTGATATGGAAGAGTAGGTTGGGAGTACAGTAGGTTCTTTAAAAGAAAAACTAGGAAAGTTTTACACTATTATTAAGCACTTATTTACACAAGATTTCGAATGGCGTATGGGATCAATTTCTAGAACTAAGGGGCCACACCCAAGGATGCCATAATCTTTTGGGAGCTCTACTGCAAGTGTCAGAGCTAGGATATATCTATCTAAAAATGTGTTCTTGGAAAAAGTCAGCCTCCATGTCTGTATATAATTCATCCAAAGGTTTTATATGGTTCCCTCACACATTTCCTTCAAAAACAGTACTCCAATATATTGCATAAGAGTTGAATGAGTTCTCAAGTAGGAATCCATAGTCGAGTTTTAGAAGAACTTCTGAATTCCCTGAAAGTTATATTCAGAAATGTGTGCATATAGGGTTGCCTGGGTGGCTCAGTCAGTTAAGCATCTGACTCTTGATTTCAGTTCAAATCATGATCTTAGGATCATGAGATCAAGTCCTCTTCCCCTTAGCTCAGCAAAGAATCTGCTTGAGATTCTCTCTCTCCCTCTCTCCGTGCCCCACCCACCCCTCACTTTCCTGTGCAGGAGGGAACTCTTTCTCTCTAAAATAAATATATAAATCTTTTTAAAAATATATATGCAACTGAACACAGTAGTTTAAAAGAATTACGGCATACTATATTTTTTGAGGAGTAGGTCTATAAATTTCAACAGATTATCAAAGTCCTACTCCCCCCTGCTCCAAGATTAAGAGCCATTATTTTAGTGATGGAAGCTAATTTTGATACTGGTCTAAAAGCCAGACACATTATAAGGGAAATCTCTTCCCTCCTTCCCAATACCACAACCACTATATTCTCCTCCCTATCATACTATACCTTAAGCTACGATGAATTTTATGTTCTCAACCAGTTTGAATATCTCACACCATTTTTGCCCAGATAACTGAGAGGTACCTGGAAGAAAATATAGAAAGCACAGCAATTCATTTTTTTTAGAACAGATTTTACCTCCCACAAGTTTTAAACTGACATCATTTATTTTTTAATTTTAAGTAATCTCTAAGCCCAGTGGGGGACTCAGACTCATGACCCCAGTGATCAACACTCATATTCTCTACCGATGGAGACAGCCCCATGCCCCTTAATTGGCATCATTTTATTTTTTTTAAAGATTTTATTTATGGGGTACCTGCGTAGCTCAGAGGGTTAAGCCTCTGCCTGCAGCTCAGGTCATGATCTCAGGGTTCTGAGATGGAGTCCCACATTGGGCTCTCTGTTCGATGGGTAGCCTGCTTCCCCCTCTTTCTCTGCCTGCCTCTCTGCTTATATGTGATCTCTCTCTCTGTCAAATAAATAAATAATTTTTTAGAAAAAATATTTTATTTATTTGAAAGAGCACCAGCGAGTGAGCGGGGTGAGGGGCAGAGAGGCAGGGAGTCTGACCAGACTTGGAGCTCCATCCCAGGACCCTGGGATCATGACCTGAGCTGAAGGCAGACACTTAACTGGCTGAGCTACCCAGGTGACCCAACTGGTATCATTTTAAAACTGCATGTTTTGCCTGAACTAACAGCAACTGAAAGTATTTTAGGGGCTTGAAGAGAAGTTAACTAGGGATTGAAACATTACTTTTGAGTAGGCTGTGTTATCTAGTAGACAGATTAAGTATGTGCTTTAGCAAAGCCTGAGCGATCCGATTTTTAAGAATAATATATATTTTAAAACATATTAGCCGCAGGAAAAAGTAATAACCACAGGTGAAATTAGCACCATGGTGGATTTTATTTTGCTTGTTATACTCTTAGTTCTGTTTAATTTTTCATAAATATGAGGATGGTGGAGGCTGTCCTTTATCTTTTCAGGGATTACGGTCCTCTAGGCCTTCCCTTTCATATAATATTCACAATTCTATCCGAAGCATTTTATTCTTTGTGCCTCACAGGAAGACTGTAAGAGAATCCTCAAAATGGAAAATTTAAAAGCTAAGATATTAGCTTAAGATGTGCCATGCTGTTCTAAATGCTTCTATGTTCATCAGCTCATTTAAAACAAACGACCTGTGAAGCTGTGAAGGAGGGACCACTGTTAGCCTCCCATCTCATAACTAAGACAATTTTGAGGTTTTTCCAGTAGGACAAAGAGATGTGGGGGACGACGGGAGAGCAGGAGTCTTTCCATCCTGGAGAGAGTCTTTCTACTCTTCCGTGAATGTGATAGACTCTAAGCAACTCTGTTTCTAGAGCTCTGAGCACTTTTTCTCTAGTCTAAGAGTATTCATTTATTAAGAGCAGAGTCTGTCAGTCAAATCACTCTCTCGCCAATTTCCTATCTGCTTGTTGGCGGAAATCTCCATCATCCCTGTTAAATAGACCTCATCTTCTCCGAGCCAGCCCCTCTACAAGGCACTAGTATCAGGCATTGCACAAGTCTGGGAAACCTGGCCCTCGTGTGTGTGTGTGTGTGTGTGTGTGTGTGTGTGTGTGTGTGTGTGTGTGTTGAGGACAGGCTGCTGGAGGGTGGGCAGACTCTCCAAAATGAATGTTTGAGCACGGATTTCTAGCGTGGTCGACCCAGCATGGGAACCTAGGTATTGAATGGTGGAAGGGGGAGAGTTATCCAAAAGTAGGGACGCCTCGTAGTGATACCAGTGATACCGATCCCAGGCAGGGCTCTGACTGTCAGGAAGAGTTAAGCTGTTCCTTCTGATTAAAAGAGGAAGCAATACTTTGCCTACGACATCAAACACCCTAGTTTGAAATTGGCAGTTAGGAATCCTGTGCGGCTTTCAAATGCGAGGGGTTGTACGGGGGAGGAAGGAAACAGGAGAGCTTTAGCGAGTGAACTCTGCTCTGAGACGCCCAGCGTCCGGGTTGGGGGGCGGGGGAGCGCGGAGCCAGAAGGGCGGGGGTGGGGGCGGAGGGCCCCGGGGCTCCCTCCCCCCACGGCTTCGCAGGCTCCGGGCGCCAGCTCCCCCGGCGAGCCGCGGAACCGTGACAACAGAGGCCCCGCGTGGGGCGACTTCAGGGGGCGTCATGTTCACAGCGAGTTCAGAGCGAAGGGCGCCTCCTCGGGAAAACGGCAGAACCGCGCTCTCCCGGGTGGAAAGACTCCCGCAGGGGGTGTCGAGGGGCAGAGTCTGGGGGTGGCTTCCGCCAGCCCGGGAAGAGGAGAGAGGAGGGGCGCGCGGGTCGCTAAAGGCTTGGGGCGGGGACTGACAAACCGCGGCGGAGGGGAGGGAGGGAGGCAGCTAGGGAGCGAGCGCTGGGGAGCAGCATGGAGCCCTCCGCAGACAGGCTGGCCACCGCCGCTGCCCGGGGCCGGGCCGACGAAGTGCGGGCGCTGCTCGCCGCTGGGGTGCCGCCCGACGCGCGGAACCGCCAGGGTCGGAGCCCAATTCAGGTGGGTGAGCCGGCCTGCCGGGGGAAAGAGAGGGTGCCGGGCGACTTTGGAGCGCAAGGTTGGTAAGGAAGTCGGAACCAGGTCAGCATTTCGATTTTCTGTAAAGGGGAGACTCTTTGGTGAGTTCTCAGGTGGAGTTTGGAGCCGAGACCTCCCGGTGTCCACGTCCCTGGGGGCTTTGGAAGCCACGGAGGAATAAGGAGACACGTGGGGGTACAGATCCCTAGAGTAGTATGGAGATCTGGTGTGTGTGTGGGGGGGTGTTAATCTATTCGTGTTAATACAGTCCGAGGTATGTTCTTTATCGGATAGGCGGTTGCGAAAGTTTGACATAAAAAGCAAGATTTTGAAGAATGGAAGGTTTGTTGGGCCCACTAGCCCGGAACTCAAAGATCCGCGAAGGGAGCTGATCGTCTTCCTTTCTAGGAGGGGATTGCAGTAGAAACCTTCTGCCCCGTGTAAATTGAATAAATATCAGTTGAAATTATTCAGAAGCAACTATATATTGTGTTTACTTTAACTAAGTAAAGAAAATACATGCTTGTTCTAAGAATTTAGGTAACACAGACATATATGGAGAAAAACATTTGTGTGATCTTGCCTGAAATAATGTCGTCAATTTAGTTTCCATTTTCAAGGTATCTCCTGTTATTTTTGTTATTTTTAACTTGCTTGCTATAGATTAATTTATTAGGTACAAATTTTCCTCACTGTTCGAAAATGTCGGTTCTCCCCTCCTCACTCCAGTTGTGTGTAGGTGTGGGGGTAGGGAGTGTTCGGTTTTGGTGGTTGTTTGCTTTCACTAACTTCCTAAATCCAGGCTAAAAAACTATTTCTTCTGGGCAATCACCACCCTAGTTTTATTCTTTGTCGACAGTGATTTCTGATTCTGAAAGATAAAATGTATGTGAAACAAAAGCGTACTGCGCAAATTCCAACATAACAAGACAAAGGAAAGTAACTGTACCTGCAATTTCACAGATTTAACAGATCAATCTTCCTTTCCTGAAACTATGTTACATAGGATAGATTTTATACCTTAAAATACAGATATAAAAATAAAACCAAAATGCCTTAAAATCTGAAATTATTTGGGATTGGAAGTGTGAAAAGATTTTGATAGGAGCCAGCTTGTGTGATGATAGAAGAAAGCATGAGTCTTTTAAAAAGAATGCATGCATGATTCCTAATTTCTCTAAAATTTTGCTCAGAGACTGTGAGTTTGACCTTTAAGTTCTGGAATATGTTAGAGGAGACTTTATTTGTTTAAAAACAAAACAAAAAAAGTTGGATAATTAGTTTTAACAATTTTTTAAATAGGGACGATAAGAACAGAGAAAGGGGGCATGATTTTGGTTTATAATCCTAACCAACTTGTATTTAATATAAAGCTAATTTTTTTGCAGAAAATTTTAATTAAAGTTAATATCTTACCAAATGGATTTAAGCACTCTACAAAAATTCATTTAATTGATTCTTTTTTTTTTTTTTGCTTTGGATTGCTACTTAGATTTAAATATTTAAACATTAGGTTTCTTTTCATACTTTAGTACTACAAAAATATAATGAAAACCTGTAAAATCAGTTAAATGATGAAGTACTTCATTGGATAAACAGAATGTTTCATCTATTATATTTTCTCCTGCATTATATATAGACATGGAGGTTGACTTCTCCTAAGAACAGGTTTTAGACATGTGTTTTCTAGCTCTGGCTTGCAGTAGCGCTCTGAAAAGATTATGGCATCCTTGGGCGTGGCCCCTTTGTTTTAGAAATTGACACCATAATCTATTAGATGTCTTGCATAAATAAGTAATGGTATCAGAGAAGCTTTTCTTCTAAAACAGTGAATTGTTCTAATCCACTGCAGTAGTTTTTATTTTTGTAGCTGTAATTTGGTTCACTTATATTTTCTCTCTTTGAAAATTAAATTAGTTTCACTTTTTCCAGGACAAGAATCAACCACTGTAGTACAATTTATTATGTTTCCTTGGTTTGGAGAAATTAAATAATTCATGTTTAATGTAGGATGTAGTTAAAAATACGGAATTCATCTTTATACAGTCATTATTGTCTAGCTAATATCATCTAGTAATGGTTAACCTAAAAAAGAATTGTTTTCCTTCACTATGCACAATACAACACTCAAAATTTAAAGTTTGCTGTGATTGTGGATACTATTTAAAAATTCCCCTTTGGTAATGACTTTGTTTCAAAGATCATTTATGAACAAAATGAGGGGAGCACCTCCTGTTTGAGGAACTCTTAGAGTATGAACTTGGGAAGTTTCTTAGTTTCCTATTTCTGCTGTAACAAATTACCACAACTTTCATGTCTCAAACCAACATAAACTTATTATCTTGTAGTTCTGGAAGTCAACAGTCTAAAATGGAGCCACAGGGCTGCATTTTTTTTTTTTTAAGTTCTACTGGAGAATCTGTTTGCCTGTATTTTCCAACTTCTAGTGACCATCAGCATTCCTTGGCTCATGGCCCCTACATCTTATCTTCTCTCTGACTGCTATTCTTAGTTCTTTCTTCTGTAACCTTCTTATAAGGAAACTTGTGATTATATTGGACGCATCCTGACAATTCATGTTAATCTCTCTCAAAATACTTAATTTAATCACATCTGCCAGGTCTCTTTTCCCATGTAAGGTAATATATCACAGCTTTCAAGTGTGAGTTTGTAGATATCTTTGGGAGCATTATTTAGCTTACCACAAGAAGCAATATGGGAGCCGGTTAGACAAACCTCATTTTATATTTAAAGTGAATTTTAACATTTTGGGAAGCTAAGTGTAGATTAAAAGTTTTACAAGAATTTGTTGCTTTTTTTTTTTAATTTTCACTTTTTAACAATTACCACATTCTGGGCTTGGATATACAACAGAAAACCATACAAAATCTCTGGGCCTTACATAATTTTGTATCAAAATGAAGGGTGAAATACAAGAGGTTAGGCTTGAAAGCCAGTTTGTCTCTCACCCTTTTGTTATTGTCTGTGCCTCTGGCAGTGTTGTGTGTGTAGCTGGAACTCCGCAAAAGTTTGTAGAATACAATGGAATTCAGTGTGTACAGAAAAATGGAATGAGTAGGAGAAATGACTAAGGGAGTTGGTAACTGAAAGCAAATAGAGTAACTAGACACCTGTGGCTTGTACTGGAATCTGCATGGCATGGGGGCTTCACAAATAGCTCCTTTAATCTTGCCCTGCCACCTGTCCCTGCCCTGACCACTCTGCTCTCTCCAGCAGGTGATGATGATGGGCAGCACCCGCGTGGCCGAGCTGCTGCTGCTCCACGGCGCCAACCCCAACTGCATAGACCCCATCACCCTCACCCGACCTGTGCACGACGCGGCCCGCGAGGGCTTCCTGGACACGCTCGTCGTGCTGCGCCAAGCCGGGGCGCGGCTGGATGTGCGCGATGCCTGGGGCCGCCTGCCCGTGGACCTGGCTGAGGAGCGGGGCCACCGTGCTGTCGCCCAGTACCTGCGTGCAGCCGCCCGGGGCACCGAAGGTGGTAGCCAGGTGCATGCGGAAGTTGCGGAAGGTCCGGCAGGTGAGGTGGCAGATTTAAGAGTGATCTGAGAGCTTCTGCAGCCCAGTGCACTCCTTTTTTTAGAAGAGAACCTTGGCTCCATGAGAACAAGGTCTTGGGTCTTGCCTCAGCTCTCACACTGCCACCCTGCAGGACAACTCCACCGTCCCAATGGGCTACCTCCTTCAGGCTGCAGACAGGAAATAGCCTAGATGGATTTCCACAAGTTTAAGCCCATCCCACAACCATGCCCCTATTCCCGCAAACCTCACCCTCCCCAGAGCTCAAGCCCTAGACTATTGAACATCAAGGACGCAGGACGCTAGAGGTCTAGTGGCCCCTCTTCCTCCAAACTAGCTGGCAGCAGCATCCATTCAGCTACCCTCTGTTTCCACATTAGCGTACCCAGGATGCTAGGCAGCTGGACCAACTCTGCTATTTCCAAAAGCATTTGTGTGTGGCATCCTCTGGCAGAAATCCATCACTGCCAACTCTACTGCAAAATTTGACTAAATCTGATCTTCTGCTCTATGCGGTGTTGTTTTCCAGAGCTGCCCAAGGGAGAGAGACCTCTCCAACCCTGGCAGTCTGTACACTGAGAAACAGAGACCTTCTCTTAAGCTTTTCCTTCTCTTTGAGAGAGATCTCTGAGAAAGGGGGATGGCCATGTGATCCTCTTTGCCTTCTCCTTCTCCAACCACAAACCCTTCTCTTGTGGCCCTCTTTCTCCACCTCCACTCCTGCCTGCCTGAAGTACCAACTTGACTGTTTTTTTGTTTGTTTGTTTGTTTCCTGAACGGAGAACTATTATATAGCTATGAAATTAACACGAATATTTAAGATAAAGCATGACTTTAAAGATACTAAGACGTATCCCATTTGGGCTCAGAATTGGGGCACTAGACCCTCTGGGCCTTAGTGGGGCTTGAGAAGACAGAGGGGAGAGGCTCGCTCTGAGCCCTAAACCAGAGATGCAGCGAGTTTTGTGCTTTCCGCGTGGGAAGTTCTAAGATCTCCTTTAGCCTGCCCACCCTCTCTCTCCACCAACTGCACTTCATTCGTATGGGAATACAGCGCAGGGCAAGGGACCAATCATAAGGTCGGTTGCGCCGAGCAAGAACGGGGAGGGGCTGAAAAGGAAAGGATTAGATGACTGAATTGAGCCACGTGCAAAGAGAGTAACACTTTATAAGCAAAACTAGGAGATCTGACCCAAGCACATAAGTCGGTGCACTCCTTTCTTCCTTCCCTCCTTCCCTCCTTCCATTTATCCTACTACATAATCAGCTCCATTTTAGATGGAACTTAAAGTGAATGAGACAAAACAGTATTCCTGCCCTCATAGAGCTTACATTCGGGAAAACAGACTTTAAGCAATAAACAACGTATTTTCAGAGAGTTAGTTTGTAAAACCAGTGTGAAGGATAAGAGTGAAGTCTGAATGGGAAGAGGGGCTTAGAGTGGTCAGAGAGCTTGACTGATGAAAAGGGATTAGGTACTGGAGGCCTAGACACTCTCAAGTGCAAAGACTGCTGGCGATTTAGGACAGAAAGGCGGGCTGGAGCATGCACACAACGACATCAGAGCGAAAGGTCAAAGAAAAGGTGTTAGGTCGAAATGTGGATTTTGTTTGAGAGACTTTAGAAAGCCATTAGCGTTTTGGGGAGGAGCCTGGAGAGAAAGACGACAGGACTGGAACCGAATGTCCCTATACTGCCAGCGGCGCCAGCGCCTCAGGTGTCCTCAGCTTACGCGTGTCGCTGATTCGCTCCGCGTCAGGTGCAAGAGACGCCTGCGGATACGCGAAGGGCAAGACGGTATCTTCACAGCCGGCGCCCGGCGCTGTGTGTGGCATGCCCTCAACACGCCTTATAAACCCCGGTTTTCCTGTCGCAAGCCCGCTGGGGCCGCGCCCTCCCTGCCCTCGGCTGGCGAGCCCGGAGCTCTGAGCTTGGCGAGCCCGAGCAGCCAGTCGTGCAGTGGACGCGATGCGATATCAGGCGGACTGGGGAGACCGGCTGCTGGCAAGGTCCAGCCCTGATGGACAGACTGTGTGCTGAGGGGTGGTGGGCACTGATAAGAGGCCAGCGAAGCCATCTGAGAACGTTGCTCATAAGCGTAGGAATACTAGGTGGGGGAGACTAAGAGAGGAAGAGGGATGGGTCGCACATTTGATTTCTAGTTTCTAATGTGTTTTTTTTCTTTCTGCCATCTGCAGACAGCCCGGATTTCAAGAATGATTGAGATCTAAAAACACCTGAAAATGGTTTGATCGTCAGTCAATAAAACTGAATTACCCCACTCCACCCAACTCTTGCCTGCCTTATTATTGCCATTTATCAAATAGCGCTTTTTAACACTTCAGATAAATCTGCTTTCGCCTTCCCCTAAATTTCCATTTGTATTTCCATTTGTACATTGTTATAAAAGGTAAAAAAAAATTAAACCCTGTTTCTGCCTTTTTATTATTGGGCTGGGGTTTTCTGGAAGAAGTCCTTTAGGCCTCTTTCCAGCCTCGTGCAGGGCACTGTTATTACAGACATTTAGTGAACTAAGGATACAAAACTTGAATGGGTTACGTTAAATTTCCTTTGTCAAACGGCCATCATGGGGTAGTGCCAAGATTCACTTAAGAAAAAAGAAAAGGTGTTCTTTTGTTTACTCATTTATTCAGTCAACATTTATCAAGAATCCATTACACCACCTTGCTATGGGGAGGGAGGAGAAAGACGTTAATTACCACATGACTAGAAATTTTAAGGCCAATTTCATTGACTGGAAGCTAGTATTTTTTTTCCAACAGATAAATGTATGCTGCAGTAAGAGTCCACAGCATGGACTGTTAAGGCTTCTGGATTTCAGATGATAAAATTTCAAGAGCTGGGTCTTAAGATGGATAAAATGGGGTAAAAATTGGTGAAGAGAAACTCCATGGAGACTTCAGATTGACAGACTCACACTACTTGCCTGGCTGTGGGAGCTAAGCCTCTCAAGGTTTGAGATATTTTGCCCTAAACTCCGCAGCAAGCATGTGACAGAGCCAGCACAATGTGGTCCACAACCACAGAGCCACCTCCACAGCCTGCTGGGGGGTCTGACTGAGCTGCCCCCAACCATACTCTGCCCACCTTTCTGAAACTCCCGCACAGTGGCTCCAGAGGGCTGTGAAGTAGCTACTGACCATCACCCAAGCCAAAAGCAGCTCCAGCTTCTCTACCACAGCAGGGGGAAGGACAGGGCTCCAACTTCAGCTGAGACCCAGAGGCCATGCTGCCTCTTCTGCAACAGGGGTACCATAACTTTATGACTTATTTTTCAAGGTGAAATTCATATAACACAAAATTAACAATTTTAAGCTGTACAACTTGGTGGCATTTAATAAACTCACAATGTTGTGCAGCCATCACCATTTATCTAGTTCCAAAGCATTTCAATCACCTCTAAAGGAGACCCTATGCCTATTAAACATATTCATTAAATCCTCTCTGCCCCAGGTCCTGGCCACCACTAATCTTTTGTCTCTATGGATTCACCTATTCTGGACATTTCATGGAAGTGGAAGCATACAATATGTTGCCTTTTGTGTCTGGCTTCCTTCATTTAACATAATGTGTTCACTGTTTAACCATGTGGTAGCATGTACCAGTATTTCATTCCTTTTTATGGCTGACTAGTATTCCATTACTTACTCCATCTCATAATGAATATCTGGGTCATTTCCACCTTTTAGCTATTGTGACCAGAACTATATTAATATACAAGTGTTCGTTTGAATACTTGTTTTCAATTCTTTGGGGTATGTACCTAGGAGTGGAATGGCTGGGTCATATAATAGTACTAAATTTAACTTTTTGAGAAACCGTCAAAATGTTTTCCACAGAAGCTGCACCATTAAATATTCCCACAACAATATACCAGGGTTCCAGTACCCCCATATCCTCAATAACTCTTGTTATTTTCTGGTTGTTGTTGTTGTTATTGTTTAGAGGCCATCCTTGTGGGTGTAAAGTGGTATCTAATTGTGGATTTGATTTGCATTTCTTTAATGACTACAGATGTTGAGCATCTTTTCATATGTTTATTGGTCATTCACATATTTTCTCAGGAGAAATGTCTATTCAAGTCCTTTACCCATTTTTAAGTTAAGTTGTTCTTTTTGTTGTTAAGTTTTAAGAGTTCTTTGTATATTATGGATATTAGACCTTTAGCAAACATATAAGTATTTTCCCTCATTCTATGTGCTGTCATTTCACTTTCTTGATAATGTCCTTTGAGGCACAAAAGACTTTAATTTTGATGGAGTTTGTTTTTTCCTATTGTATGAGGTAGGACTCTAACTTCATTCTTTTTCATGTGGATATCCAATTGTCTTAGCAGCATCTGTTAAAGAGGCTATTCTTTGCCAGCTGAATGATCTAGGATCCTTGTCAAAAATCAATTGACGATAGCAGTATCGGTTTATTTCTGGGTTCTCAGTTCTATTCCATGAAATATATGGCTGTCTTTACATCAGTTCTACATTATTTTAATTAGCCTTGTAGTTTGTGAGAACTTTGAATACTCCAACTTTTTTCTTCTTTTTCAAAATTATTTTAATCTTTTTCAAGCTTGTATCTGGGGTCCCCTGCAATTCCATACACATTTATGGATCACCTTTCCCATTTCTACCAAAAAAAAAAAAAAGGTCACTAGGATTTTCATGGGAACTGCATTTTATATGTAGATTTTGGGCTCTACTGCCAACTTGACAATAATAAGCCTTCCAATTCATGAACACAGGATGTCTTTCCATTTATTTAGTCTTTAATTTCAACAATGTTTCATATTTTCAGTGCACAAGTACTGCACATACTTGTTAAGTTTATTCCTATTTTATTCTTTTTGATGCTACTGAAAACTGAATTATTTTCTTAATTTTTTGGGCTGTTCATTGCTAATGTATAGAAATACAACTGATTTTGAAGTGTTGCTCTTTTATCCTGCAGCTTCACTAAAATTGCTTATTATAACTTTTTAATGTAAAACCCCTTGCATTCCTGGGATAAATTTCTCTTGATCATAGTGTGTAATTATTTTAATATTCTGTTGGGTTTGGTTTACAAAGTCTGTTGAGAATTTTTTTTAAAATCTATATTCACAAGAAGTATTGATTGGTCTGTAGTTTTCCTTTTCTTGTAATGTCTTTGTCTGATTTTGGTATGAGGGTAATGTTGACCCCATCGAATGAGTTAGGGAGTGTTCAATATTCTATTTCTTAGGAGAGCTAGAGAAGGACTGGTGTTAACTGTTCTTTAAACATTTGATACAAGTCACAAGCCATCTGGTTCTGGACTTTTCTTTGTCAGGAGGTTTTTGATGACTAATTCAACCTCTTGTTATAAGTCTGTTCATATTTCCCTTTTTTCACCCTCCAGGATCATGCCCTGAGCCGAAGACAGACACTTAACGACTGAGCCATCCCCAAGGCGCCCTCTTTTTTTTTTTTTTTTCCCATTGAGTCAGTTTTGGTAGTTTGTGTGTTTTTAAGGGATTTGTCTATTTTATTTAGGTTTGCTAGCATACATTGTTCCTAGTTTTCTCTTATCTGCACTGATGCTACTTCTATTTTTTGTTTTCTATTAGAGTATAATGGCCAACTGCTTCTGATGGACCAAGTTCCTTCCCCTATACATCCCGCCTGACTGGGGATACTACTGACCTTACCACCATCCCACCATTTTTCTGAATATATCTAGCTCTGATACTAAGCGATGTCCCTTCAAATGTTTTCTACTTTCCCTCCTCCTCCTCCCGCACCTCCGGATTGTAGGAGCTCACTCTGCTCAACTCTCCTCAACTCTCCTGGGGGCGCCTGCGCACGCACCCACACACACTCATCCACCCAGACCAGACACACACACACACACACACACACACACGCACCCACACACACTCATCCACCCAGACCAGACACACACACACACACACACACACACACACACACACACACACGTCACTCTCCTACCGTTGGCCCGCAGGCTCTGCTGCGGCTTGGCGCCTCAGGAGAGAGCTGGCGCAGACTCGGAAGCCCCGGGTGCCTCGGGTCAGACAGATGGCTCTTCCCTCTGAGGCCCGAGGCTGCGCGGGACTCATGGAGGCTCCACGTGCGCGTCTCCCTGAACGCTGAGCGCGCGCACGCCCGCGCGCCCTCGCCCGCGCCCACTCGCGCGCGCACGCCCGCGTCTTCGCGGAGGGATCTGGGAGTGAAGCCCCGGGGTGGCTGTGTCGCACAGGTGCGCTTGAGGAACGCGAGGTCGACTTTCCAGGTTAGGAAAGAGAGGGAGAAGGGAGGAAGGTGCGAGAAAGGGAGAGGAAGAAAAAAGCGAGGCGCGGCTGCGGGACCGCAGCTCCGCGCTGAGACAGGGGCTTTCCCGTGGTAACCGACTAAACGTCCGAGGCAACAGACCATGGGGTGTGTATGGGTGGGGGACTGGCGGGACGGGTAGGGAGCAAAGATAAAATGTAGAAAAGGCAGGGCTGGACTGCAGCATTTTTAAGCTAGGGTTGGAACGCAGCTTGGCCCCGGCGAACTGGGAACCGGGAAACAGTTCTGAACGCGGCCACGCCTCTAAGACTTAAAGCTGGGCCCCGCGCACCCCCAGGCGGCGGGGTGGCAAGGGCTGGCTCCCCAACTTTTGCACCTCCCTTCAGGTCCCAGAACAGTAACACGCAAGTAAATAAGCAAATACACATATTTTAAAATGAATACTTCATTATTATAAGCCACGCTTTTTCCTACTCGAGCTATTCTTTGAGTTGCCTTGCGACAGTTTTATGAATTCTCAATTGTCTTTTCATCACATAGCGGACATAATTCTTTGGCGTTGCCCAATCCTATCTGTTGATAATTTAGTCGTAGAAAACTGTTTCTCTTGAGAGATTGCAGCCAAAAGCAAATCTGAAAAGATCTCTCTTTTTGCCTATGGACTTACTCTTTGAGATTAAGTTATCTTTAAAGTTTTTCTCAAAATATTGAGAACAATCAATTTCTAACCTCTGTGTCCATTTAGAGAGATAATGTAGCTGCCCCAGATCGTACTTGCATTCCTGTTTACTAGAAAAAAATGTATGTGAGATCTGAAGGAGAGAGTGAGTTCTAACCGTAAGTAATTTTCCCATTCACTAATTCATTCCAGAAATAGTCATTGAGTACCTTCTGTATGTCAGATACTGTGTTAGGCAATAGGAGTAAAGGGCTCATCATCTAAAAAGAAAGATTAAAAAAAAAAACTGGGTGCGGGGCATAAACAATGAATCTTGGAACACTGAAAAAAATAATGTAATAAAAATTTAAAAAGTAAAGAAACAGCAATTAGTACCTTGAGATAAAAAACAACCAAACAAAAACCAAAAAACAGGAGGTATGTGTGGTGTTCATAAATCTTCTCATGTTCTGTTCTAGTTCTCTCCTGAAAGAGTCCTTCCTCCCAATTGCAGGGGGAAAAATTATTAACAGACTAAAACCATACCTGTTCCCCAACAAAACTGAGCCTTCTTGATTTGGTAAAGACCACCAGAGGTAATTTTTAATGAGTAAGAGAACAAATCATCATGCTCTACCCAGAAAAGCTAGTGATAATATGTTTTTTCTTTTTAAAAAAGATTTTATTTATATATTTGTCAGAGAGAGAAAGAGCACAAATAGGGGGAGCGGTAGGCAGAGGGAGAACCAGGCTCCCTGCTGAGCAAAGGGCCCCATGTGGGACTTCATGCCAGGCCTCTGGGATCCCAGGACCTGACCCCAAAGCAGACACTTAACAGGCTGAACCACCAAGCAACCAGTACTTTTTCTTTATTGGAGATGGAGAGAGAGAAAGACATAGAGAAATCATGTTCCTCGCATTATAAATCATTCAATGGGCTGATTTTTTTGTTGTTGTCACTGGTTTAAGTGTGAAAACTGTTGTTACAGATGAAATATTAGGTTAACAACCCAGGAAGTAAATCTGAGGTTCCTTCTAACTACCAACTTCTAAGTAACCAAATCTGCTAAATTTCTATACTATTTTAAAGCTATTTTAACATGTAAAAAGTTTTTATTAGTTGCCATACTCTCAAGCTTTAGATAGGAACTATAAAGCAAACTAAAATTTGGCCTTACACATCAAGGAATCTATACAGATGGGAAACTGAGAAAACTGCTTTGCATAAAGCTACACAATAATCAGATAAAATGTTTTCCTAAGGACCCTTGAAATGAAATTGATGAAGGGAGAGAAAAGAGAAATGGGGAGACAGTATATCTCTTTTTGCCAGGGAAAGTACCTCAAATAAATAGTTCTCAGAAAGGGGCAGTTGTCCACTGGGTCCACCATTGAACCAAAGGTGGAGACTTCTGGAGAGTGCAGTCAGAAAGTGATCCAGGGTTGTAGAGGACCAGTCAGCCCCAAAGCAGAGTTTTCTGCTATATGGAAGGATAGAATTAATAATTTCTGTGCCCATTCTAAATGAAGTAGATCAGTCATGTATAAGTAAAAGAAAGAGAAGGGACTGGATTTCAGTTTCAGTTAGAAGATAGTACTGTTTCAGGAAATGGGTCATTGGGGCAACTGTGTTACCAACCCCTGGGCAAAGTTGAAAATAACTAAATTAGCCTATGTGCAGATAAGATCAATTTTTCTTTTCTTTTTCATTCTTTTCCTCTTGTATAAAATGTTTTCATAGTGTCAGAAAGAGTGCAGATAATATTGCTGAGGGGGATAAATTTATATAACAACCACAGAAAAATTAGCAGTATTGATGAAAAATTTACAGGGACATCTCTTTGATTCAATAGTTTCACCTCTAGAAATTATTCTGCAGACACCTTTACATTTGTGCAAAATAGCCCATGTGTAAGAATAGCAATTGTAGGGGCGCCTGGGTGGCTCAGTTGGTTGAGCGACTGCCTTCAGCTCAGGTCATGATCCCGGAGACGCGGGATTGAGTCCCACATCGGGCTCTCTGCTCAGCGGGAAGCCTGCTTCTCCCTCTCTCACTCCCCCTGCTTGTGTTCCCTCTCTGGCTGTGTTTCTCTCTGTCAAATAAATAAAATCTTAAAAAAAAAAAAAGAATAGCAATTGTAATAATAATTTGTAATAACAAAAAATAAAGACAATTTTAAGGGCCATAAATGGGGAGGGATTAATGACATTATGAGGCTTCCCTAAAATTCATAATAAATAGCTATCAAAGAGAATGTAGTAGATCTAGCAAAAATGTAATGATTTTTAAGATACATCAAGATAGTAAAAAAAGAGAGTGGTAGAGGATAATGTTTGTAAAATAGTTCAAATTAAATTTTAGAAATATTTGTATATGTGCTTGTACATACATAGAATATTTCTGGAAAGACATGCAAAATGTTGACTCTTGCCTGGGGGAAGACATAGATAGCTGGGGGCTGTGTAGAGGGAGATTTATTTTGTACAGAATATAATTTGCCACCAGTTTTAAAAACAAGTGTTTGAACTACTTAATACAGATAAATAACTATTAATGTAAGCCAAGCACTAGTAGCAGGAAGTTTTTCTAGAACTGACCACATTCTATTTCGTAAGAATTCTACAACTGTCAACGTTGCATTTACAGGAAGATTAAAAAAAGAAAAGACATCAGTCTGTTTCAGTTAGTGAGACCTTATCTAAGCCTTAGTTTCCTCATTTGTAAAATGGGTACAAGGGTGACTATTTTGCACACTTGTTGCCTGGATTAGACATAAAAATTATTATACATACTAGTACACACACACACACACTCACACACTCACATCACACACTCACTCCTCTGACTCAGGCCTTCAGTTTACCCAAAATAGTTCCCAGAGAAAGACCAAGCTGGACTTGAAGCAGGAAGAATTTAAGCATACCACCACAACTTCTCACCAGCATAGGATTTAACATTAGCGGTTAAGTCCCACCCCCCTTCTGTTACTATACAAACATTACCTTTGCAGTACTGAGCTGGGTCTTGGATACAGTGAGGAGCAAGACAAAATTCTGTGCTGTAAACTATATTATTCAGCTTATACATGAGTAAATGTGCATTCAAATCATATAGAACAAAACTAATGTTTCCCTTTGCTGTAACTGCTGATACCCTCATAAAGGTGGGGGAGATCCTTTATGACTTGTGGTATTTTTTGGTGCATGTTGTTTCCCCCCCTTACATAATATGCATCATAAAGTCTTCCCTGTTCTGTAACTGGCTAGAATATCAATATGTCTTGGAGACTTTTGCAGGTCATAAAGATTCTCCCCTATTCTTTTAAACTGCAGGTAGCCTATTAAATAGATAAATGTACCATTTACTTAATCATTCCCCTACTGATGGACATTTAAGTTGTTTTCAATTTTTACTAGTATAGAATGCCCTAAAGAACATAGTTATACACACATCTGTTCCGTATATTCAAACACTTTCTTTCTTCCTTTTCCTCTGAGGCTATTAGTCCTTGGTTATATACATTACAAATGTCTGCTGGCTTTTTGCTTGTATTATTACTTTGTGTATGGTATTATATAAATTCAATATATATTCAACCTGCAGAATTGGTACTCTATTATTTTATATTATATTATATTATATATATTCAATATGTGTTCAACCTACAGAATTAGTATTATTTTATATTATATTATGGTGTTATATACATTCAATATATTCAACCTACAGAAATTAAGTTTTTTGATGGAAACAAATGTACCAACCAATCTTAAAGAAAAAGATAAGTTTGGGGGTGCCTGGGTGGCTCAGTCACTGAGGGTCTGCCTTTGGCTTTGGCTTGGGTCATGATCCCAAGGGTCCTGGGATTGAGCCCTGCATCGGGCTCCCTGCTCAGCGGGAGGCCTGCTTCTCCCTCTCCTACTCCCCCTGCTTGTTTTCCCTCTCTAGCTGTGTTTCTCTCTGTCACATAAATAAAATCTTAAAAAAAAAAGATAAGTGTGTTGTCATGTTTAAGGTCTTTTACACACCCAGGCTTATACACACACATTCTCCTATATATTCTGTTATTATTTGACTTTTATGTATTTTATCAACCTAGAATTTATTTTAGTGTATGTCAGGTTGTGGTAAGCAGTGTAATGCTCTTCCCCACATAATGTGTGTGTCCTAATCTCTCGAACCTGTGAATATGTTAGGTTTCAAGGCAAAATGAAATTAAGGTTAGAGATGGAATTAAGGTTGGTAATCAGCAGACTTTAAGATGATGTATTAGTTTCCTATTGCTGCTATGACAAATCACCACAAATTTAGTAGCCTAAAACAGCACAATTTCATCCACTTACAGTTTTGGAGGTCAGAAGACCAAATGAAATAAGTTTCACTGGGCTAGATTGAAAATGTAGGGCTGGATCTTCCTGGAGGCTCTAAGGGGAAAGTCCCATATCCTGCTTTTTTCAACAGGTGGCTACTTGTATTGCTTGACTCCTGCCTTCAAAGTACATCTCTCTAATCTCTGCTTCTGTCGTATCTCCTTCACCTTCCTGTGTCAAATCCCCTTGGTCTCTCGCTTATAAGGATGCTTGTGATTATATTTGGAGCTCACCAGATAATCTAGGATAATTTCCTCATTTCAGGATCCTTAACTTAATTACATGTGCAAAGTTCCTTTTTTCCATAAAAGTAACAACCATAGGTTCCAGGAGTTCAGGTCCAGGTATTTGGGGGGACATTAATCTGTCCAGAATGTATGGAGAGATTATTCTGGATTATCCAGATGGGCCCAACATATCACAATTCCTATAAATAAAAGAGGGAAGCAGAACAAAGAGAACCCGAGAGATGGCAGTGTGAAAAGGACACAGCTTAAGGTTACTGGCTTTTAAGATGAAAGGAGGATGCAATAAATCAAGGAATGTGGGTAGCCTCTAGAGACTCACCCACAAAGACAAGAAACAAATTATACCTAGAGCCTCAAAAGGAAACACAACCGTGTTAACACTTTAGTTCTAACCCAGTGAGACCCACCTTAGAATTCTTTTTAAGAACTTGAATTTTAGGGTATGCCTAAGTGGCTTAGTTGAGCACCCAGCTCTTGCTTTTGGCTCAGGTCATAATCTCAGGGTCTCATCTCAATCCACATCAGGCTCCTTTCTCAGTGGGGAGTCTGCTTGGGATTCTCTCTTTCTCTCTCTCTCTGCCCCTTCCCGCATGCGTGTGCTTTCTCTCTTTGGAATAAATAAATATTTTTTAAAAAAACTTTTTTAGTATGAACACTTAACATGAAATTTACCCTCCTAATAATGTTTTTTAAATATTTATTTATTAGGGTGCCTCAGCTGGCTCATTTGGGTAAGCAGTCTGACATCAGCTCTATCATGATCTCAGGGTCCTGGGATCAAGCCCCATGTTAGGCTCCCTGCTCAATGGGGAGTCTCTTTGTCCCTCTGCCCCTTCCCCTGCTTGTGCTTTTGCTCTCTCTCAAATAAATAAAATATTTTTAAAGATTAATTTATTTACTTTACAGAGAGAGAGCTCATGTATTCTGTGGGCAGAGGAGAGAGGGGCAGTGGGAGAGGGTAAGAAAGAATATCAAGCAGACTCCTTGCTGACTGTAGAGCCCCATGTGGAGGTTTTTCCCACAACCTTGAGCTCATGACCTGAGCCAAAATCAAGAGTCATATGCTTAACTGACTGAGCCATCCAAGCACTCATCTTAAAAATTTTTTAAGTGCACAATATAGTATTACTGACTGTAGGTATAATGTTGTAGAGCAAATCTCTAGAACTCACTCATCTTGCAATTACTGAAACTTCATGGCTGTTGATTAAGAGTTCTCATTTCTGGGTGCCTGGGTGGCTCAGTCATTAAGCAGCTGCCTTTGGCTCAGGTCATGATTCCGGAGGTCCGGGTTCGTGCCCCTCAACGGCCTCCCTGCTTGGCGGGAAGCCTGATTTTCCCTCTCACTCCCCCTGCTTGTGTTCCTTCTCTAACTGTGTTTCTCTTTATCAACTAAATAAAATCTTTTTTTTTTTTTAAGATTTTATTTATTTGACAGAGAGAAACACAGCCAGAGAGGGAACACAAGCAAAGGGAGTGAGAGAGGGAGAAGCAGGCTTCCTGCCGAGCAGGGAGCCCGATGTGGGACTCGATCCTGGGTCTCTGGGATCATGACCTGAGCCGAAGGCAGTAGCTTAACCAACTGAGCCACCCAGGCGCCCCCAAATAAATAAAATCTTAAAAAAAAAAGAATTCTCATTTCCCCTTTTCTCCAGTCCCTGGCAACCACAGTAGTTACACATTTTCATTTTATAAATTTGACTATTTTAGATACCTCATGTAAGTAAAACCATACAATATTTGTCTTTCTGTGACTGGTTTATTCCACTTACATAATGTCTTCAAGGTTCATTTATATTGTTGCATATAGCAGAATTGCCTTCTTTTTTATTAATTAACATATAATGTATTACTTGTTTCAAGGGGTATATGTCTGTGAATCATCAGTCTTTTTTTTTTTTTTAAGGTTTTATTTATTTGACAGACACTGCGAGAGAGGGAACACAAGTAGGGGGGAGTGAGAGAGGGAGAAGCTGGCTTCCCACGTCGCAGGGAGCCCGATATGGGGCTTGATCTCAGGACCCTGGGATTATAACCTGAGCTGAAGGCAGATGCTTAATGACTGAGCCACCCAGGCACCCCTGAGATTGATCAGTCTTACACAATTCACAGCACTAACCATAACACCTACCTTCCCCAATGTCCATCATCCAGCCACCCCATGCCTCCCACCTCCCTCCCCTCCAGCAACCCTCAGTTTGTTTCTTCAGATTAAGAGTCTCATATGATTTGGCTCCTTCTCTGGTTTCATCTTGTTTCATTTTTCTCTCCCTTCCCCTATGATCCTCTGTCTTGTTTCTCAGACTCCTCATAACAGTGAGATCATATGATAATTGTCTTACTCTGATTGACTTATTTCACTTAGCATAAAACCCTCTAGTTCCATCCATGTCATTGCAAAAGGCAAGATTTCATTCTTTTTTATGGCTGCATTATATTTTATATTCCATTGTATATTTATACCACATCTTCTTTATCCATCTGTTGATGGACATCTAAGTTCTTTCCATAGTTTGGCTATTGTGGACATTGCTGCTATAAACTTTGGGGTGCACATGTCCCTTCAGATCACTACATTTTTATCTTTGGGGTAAATACCCAGCAATTGGAATACTGGGTATTTAATCTCAAAGAATAGCTTTCTTTATAAAGGCTTCTTTTTGGGGCATCTGGGTGATTCAGTTAGTTAAGCCACTGCCTTCAGCTCAGGTCATGATCCTGGAGTCCCAGGATCGAGTCCTGCATCGGGCTCCCAGCTCCGTAGGAAGTCTGCTTCTCCCTCTGACCTTCTCCCCTCTCATGCTCTATCTCACTCACTCTCTCAAATAAATAAATAAAATCTTTTTAAAAAAAGGCTTCTTTTCCGTTGTATATATAACCACAATTTCTTTATTCATTTATATGTTGATGAGCATCTATGCTGTTTCCCCATCTTGGTTATTGTGCATGGTGTTGTAATGAATATGGGAATGCTAATATTTTTTAAGACGCTCTTTCGATTCTTTTGGGAATATCCAGAAGTGGGATTGCTGGATCATATAGTAGTTTTTTAAAATTTCAGTCTCCATTCTGTTTACCATGGTGGTAATGCCATTTTGCATTCCCACCAACAGTACACAAGGGTTCCAAATTCCCTTATATCCTCACCCACACTTGTGGGTTTTTTTGTTTTTGTTTTGTTTTGTTTATAACAGCCATTCTGACAAACGTGAAGTGATATTTCATTGTCGTTTTGATTTGAATTCCCTAGTGATTAGTGATGGAGTATTTTTTCATATACCTGATAACCATTTACATATCTTCTTTAGAGAAATGTCTATTCACTCCTTAGCTCATTTTTTTTTTTTAAGATTTATTTTATTTGACAGAGAGAAACACAGCTAGAGAGGGAACACAAACAGGGGGAGTGAGAGAGGAAGAAGCAGGCTTCTCACTTAGCAGGGAGCCCGATGCGGGGCTCGAACCCTGGTCTCTGGGATCATGACCTGAGCCGAAGGCAGTCAGTCGCTTAACCAACTGCCACCCAGGCGCCCCAGCTCATTTTTAAATCAAGTGGGTTGTTTGTTTGTTTGTTTTTGCTATTGAGTTGTAGGAGTTCCTTACATATTTTGGATATTAAAACCTTACCAGATTTATGGTTCACACATATTTTCTTCCCTTCCATAAATTGCCTCTCCTAATTGTTTCCATTGCTATACAGAAGATTTTTAGTTTGATGTATTCCCTCTTGATTGTGATGTCTTTAGCTTTGTTCTTTTTTAAGGTTGTTTGGCTGTGATTCTTTTATTTGAATTTTAGGATTTTTTTCCTTCTTCTGAACAAAAGCCAGTAGGATTTTGATAGGAAATGCTTTGAATTGGTAGATCACTTTGGGTAACATGGATGTTTTAACAGTATTAGTTATTCTAATTCATGAATACAGGATGTCTTTCCATTGATTTATGTCTCCTTAATGTCATTTATCAATTTTTTAAAAAATATTTTACTTATGTATTTGTGAGAGAGAAGAGAGAGTGAGCATGAGTAAGGGAGAAGTGGACTCCCTGCTGAGCAGGGAGCCCAACGTAGGGCTCAGTCCCAGGACCTGGGACCATGACCTGAGATGAAGGCAGACGCTTAACGGACTGAGCCACCCAGGCACCCTATCAATTTTTTTTTTAAGTAGGCTCTGTGCCCAATGTGGGGCTTGAAGTCGTGACCCCTTCACGACGATACAGAAAAAAAAAAGTCGTGTTTTTTCTGTATCTATTATTACTTAATCTCTTGTAAGTCTATTCAGATTGTCTTTTTATTCTCAAGTCAATTAAAAAATTTGTGTGTTTCCAGGACTTTGCTTATTTTATTTGGGATATCTAGTTTGTTGGCATAGAATTGCTCCTAATACTTTTATAATCCTCTTTATTTCTCTGACAACAGTAGGAGTGTCTTAT